>JAUTXX010542578.1:0-10596 GCA_032273605.1 Panulirus laevicauda | reverse complement strand
CCCCAATCTGAGCCTTCGAGGAGGATGAGCACTCCCCGCGTGACTCCTTCTTCTGTTCCCCCTTTTAGAAAGTTAAAATACAAGGAGGGGAGGGTTTCTAGCCCCCGACTCCTGTCCCCTTTAGTCGCCTTCTATGACACGTGAGGAATGCGTTTGAAGTATTCTTTCTCCACAATTTCATATTATGCTTAATAGCTGTTTCATGTGTCAGTGAGGTAGCGCAAGGAAACAGATGAAGAATGGCCCAACCACTCATATCACATGCACATATATATATACATATACATTTGTACGTATACATACATATATACATACACAGACATATACATATATACACATGTGCATATTCATACTTGCTGCCTTCATCCATTCCTGTTGCCAACATGCCATCCAGGAAATAGCTATTTCAGAAGAGCATGTGGTTTGACGAGATAGAATGAAGATAAAATGAAAGGGTGTATGAGAGATGTGATATGGCAAGGAATGCAAAAGGAGATAATTGTGGAGTGGTAGAATGTGTGAAACGTAAAACTTTGAGGTGGTATGGACATGTGGAAAGAATGCAACTGGGAGTTTGCATAGAGAGTGTATAATAGTATAGTTAAAGGGGTTGGTGTGAGTGTAAGACCACATGTTACATGGGCAAATAGGGTGGAGGAAGGTAAACAAAGGAAGACTGCATGGAATGGTGTATGTGGGGGAGGTGTGTAATGACAGGGATAAGCGGTGACTCTTTCTCTTGCCTTGGCCTCCCCTTGATGGGAGTTCTTGAAGGGAATGATTGTCAGAGATATAGACAGATAGGATAGATATCCTCTGACGCTGGAAGGGTTTTTGAAACCTTAAGCCTCAGGGGCTGTCCTTCCCTCATAATAATTAAACAGGATTATGAGATGATCTTGTGCAAATATGAAGCACTAAATAACAACTTTTTATGTATCATGTGCTGTAAATGCTATATCAAGATTACTAAAATGGAAGAGTCCGATAGAGCATTACATGGACAACCTTTCCTTGTTAGAATCCTTTAACTTTGCACACTGGCAGGGGTAAAGTAACCTTAGGCTTTGAGGTCTGCCTTTGCTTTCCTTATCAGTGCCAGAAGGTTAGGGGATAATCCTGACATGGAGAACTGAAGCAGTGTACCATCAATTGTTGAGGCTCTGTGTACTGGAAACAGAGCCCCATAGAGATTACATGAAGGAAACTCCTACAAGATATTGGAAGGACTACCCCAGGTCGACACCCTCTGATTTTCTTTCCCTGGTGTATCACTTGTACACTTGGGACAGGAAACAAAAATCTTGGGGTTTGTCTCCAACTTCAATGTCAATTATATAAATTTACAAGATAATCTGAAGAAATGTCAAACAGTACACCAACACTGCTGGTGTTATGTGAACTGAAGAAAATGGGTCTTGTAAAGGTTCCATAAAATAATAATCCCATGATAGAAGGACTCCCTGCAGGTAGACAGCACCAACTTTGTCACATTAGTGTTTCATTACTAAACTAGTCACAGCATGGGACCTCAAGCCTCCAGGTCTGTCTCCACCTCCTTCATCAATGGACAAAGGGTTATGGGCTAATCTAGATACAAATAAATGTAAAGCAGTCACACTAGAAAAGGCAATAAAAACAATGAAACTGGAAAAGGTTGCTGAAGGGTGAACTTTCCGAATGTGAAGCAAACCTATTTTCTGGTTAAGTAAGTGTCCCAACCCCTTACAATGCAGTTCCATATCATTCCCATGGAAACAGACCATCCATAACATGCCTCATCAATGACAATAAGTTTCCTAAATCCATATAAAATACCTTCACAATGACTATCTTCAAATGTCAGATATACTACTCAATTACCTTACTTCCAATAAGACAAGAAGGAAAAATATCCCTAATGAAAGACCAATGTAAAACACATTATACATGATGGGTAGGCTTCCCCAAACCAAAGGTTAGTGATCTAATCAAAAACATCCATGGTCTCCACCACAATTCAGCAGTTGCTGTTAGTGGTATCCTCATGTGCCCTTACTCTAAAGGACGAAGTATGTATGATTTGCGTCATGAGACATGAATAGAAATGACAAAGTATGTACAATTTGTTTCATGAGACATGAATAAAAGAAGATACAGACGGACATCTCTAGAGGCTGAAACTGAAGGTGAAGACCACATGGAGTCTCAGCCACACTCACGTATATTCTAGAATACAAGTGCTCTTTCAGTCACTCAGAGAGCTTGTTCAGTGCTGAGAAAAACTTACCTTCATTTGATGAAAAAGTGTTCGTAGTCTCTTATCACTTGTAAGTCCATGACAGCTCATAAATGCTCTTTTGCAAACCCGAAGATGCTTCCCACTGATACGGACAAAGTACTCAAATGTGTTCTGGCGTCGAGATTCTTCTGCAGGCTGGAAAGAAATATCCCAACTTGATACTGGTTTATCTTTATGCATGCTCTTTGATTCCTTTATGAGGAATTATTTTAATAGTTTATCATCAGTTGTGGGGAGAAAATAAAAACAGTGGCAGATGTTTTGCTATTCATTTAAGTGGAGGAATAAGTTGTTACAGTGCTATGCAAAGATTATCTTTTAATTAAGGCCTTCTTTTGTCTAAAATGTCTTATTCTCTCATTTCAGTACTGTACATATCAAATGAACTACAAAATTCATGCACAATGCAAGATTTCTAAAGATATGTTAAAACTGCTTCTGATCCCATCATCTTACAAACATCTTAACATGTAAGTGGGAGTAGAATTCCTATCATCTATACTCTGGGCATGAGGATATGTGTTTGTAAGTTACATGTACATGCACTTCATCCACTCAGTGTAAATGATAAAAAGAGTCAAAGACAAGAGATTGATAGATGAACAGAACTCAGATAGGCAACTGTGACTGTTAAGCATTTCCTTGCACTTTGGCATTCAACAGTCATGAGGTAAAACAGTTTAAATGCAGATTATGGATAACATTTAAGAAACATACCTAAGATGAGAGATTTTTAGCAAGCCTTGGTTTCATCCAAGAATACTAAGAATGACAAAAATGTATATTTTTTTCAAATGAAGCATATAACCCAAACACCATAAATTATTGTAACTAGAAGTATCACTTTTATAAACTACAGTGAACCCCATTCTAATGGACTATTTTGTACTGTTTTCTGTTATAAACTGAATTCAGTCCCTTTCCAATATTTCCCAAGGAACATTAATAAATGAAATGTTAACATGTGACTACTGGCATTCTGTCCACACACACATACAGTCTTTCCTTGTCATACTTAACAATTGACAAAATTCAACTCACACAGCTCTTCCTTTGTAACTCTAAATTTTCCTGTAGTGAGCACTATGTGCTACCCCTGCCTTTTGATGAAATGATAGGAGCAATAGATAGAATTAGTAGGTAGGAACATTTAAGCAGGAGCATTTAGGAGAAAGAGTATGTAGGAATATCTGGTAGAAGTAATCAGTAGGAACATTAGTAGGAGCCTCTGCAAACACTGTGCTAGAGTCGCCCTCTGCCAGTGGCCTATTAAGGATGAGGCACTACAGGCTAAGAAGTGGCAATGGAGTTCACCAGTTATGGAAACTCTGTTGCTGTGGCCACTCCCTTGTGGGAGTTCTAGCTGGGAAGAGGCATCAGAAATATATATAGATATCTAACAGGTGCAGTGGAAACCTACCGTATTTCTTTGAGGCTGGAGGTGTTAAGGGAGTAGCAAAGACTACTCTGAATCAGAGGGAAATATTTCCAGGATCACGTGAATCTCATAGTAAGAAAAGGGGCTTCATGAGGCATAAGCTACTCTCCCCAATCTCAATCATTCTCAGTATATCAGCAATGTTGAAGTTTTTCTTGGATCATTTAGCACATGTAACACAGACAGCACTCTTAGCTGTTATGACTTAATACAAAAATACAGGCCTTTGTACCATAACGCAGTAGTTGCATGTAAACACATGCCTCGAGTTTGTTTATGTGCCGACTAGCAGGCAGTGACCAAACCATGTCTTCTTTTGTCTTGAAATTTCTACGTATCTTTATAAGTGTGAATATACAAAAGATAAGTGTGAATATACAAAAGATAACACAGATCCATTAAATTATTGTAAATCTGTGTAAAACTGTGTTGTATAAAGAAACACTGTATGTTATTGTAATAGATAAAAACTTTACTAAGTTAATGCACAACAGGCACATGTTCTGATGAATAGTGTCCGTGACCAAGGTCAGAAACTAATGGATTATGCTTTTAATCTCAAACTTTGTTTGATGGGTCCATTAATTACTAGACTAAATTGACAATTTAAGTTTTATGGAAATGTCCACTAGATTCCAAACTTGGTCTGTTGAGGTCTGATAGGACTGTTAGAAGCCAAATTCTGACACACTGAAGTCTGTTAGAATGGGGTTTACTGTACATCCACCAATAGGTAGCAAAGAACACATACAGCCCAGAAAAAACTAAGTTCATTATTAATTGACTTTAATGTGTGTGACCAAGGTTTGTACCCATATCTTGCTGGCTATTCCATGCTTATATTTATATATTCTTAAAGACATCTGCTTCTGCCTTAGCGAGGAAACATCAGGAATGGACAAACAATAACTTCATTTATACACAATCATTCTCCAATTTTCTTGTATAATGTAACATTTACAATAATAATCTAGTGAACCTCAGTGTGTGGTGTGAGGTGGTTTGATCAAGTAAGTAATGACAGGTAAGAGAGATGTCTGGAAATAAAAAGTGTGTGGCTGAGAGAGCAGAAGAAGGTGTATTGAAATGGTTTGGACAAATGGAGAGCATGAGTGGGGAAAGGCTGACAAAGAGGATATATGTGTCAGAAGAGGAGGGAACAGGGAGAAGAGGGAAACCAAAATGGAGATGGAGGGATGGAGTGTAAAAGATTTTGAGTCATCAGGGCCTGAACATGCAGGAGAGTGAAGGCATGCACAGGATATAGTGTATTGGAACGATGTGGTATACTGGGGACAGTGGACTAAACCAGGGTATATGAAACATCCGGGATAAACCATGGAAAGGTCCATGGGGCCTGGCTGTGGATAAGGAGCTGTGGTTTCGGTGCATTACACGTGACAGCTCGTGTATGGATGGGAGCGGATGTGACCTTTCTTCGTCTGTTTCCTGGTGCTACCTCACTGACACGGGCGATGAATGAGTATGGGGGAGAAAAAAAGAATGTATACATTATCTCTTTTTCTTTTCCTTCATGCGTTTATGCTGTTTCCTGTGGGGCAGGGTGGCATCAGGAATGGATGAAGGTGAGCAAGTATAAATGTGTACATGTGTATATATGTATGTATGTGTATGTATATATACAGGTATATATACATGTGTTTGGGTATAAGTATATGTTTGTGTATGCAAGTGGATGTGTCTTTCTTCATGTTTCCTGGCGCTACCTCGCTGATGCGGGAAACAGTGATCAAGTATGAAAAAAAGACATGATTATTTACCCATATATTTCCACTGACCTGATTTCCACATGAAACAGAAATGAAATCAGAATAGAAAATTATTAAACAATGAGTTTTATAGGCAACAATTAGTGTTCCAGAACCAGAACAGATAATATGAGTAATAATTCATCTTAACAGAGCATTCCCAATGTGGTTAAAGTTAATTAAAGTTTATCAGATTCTGCAAACCAGTAGTGCAGATTAAATTTCTAGCCAATGCATATCTAAGATAAATACTAAGATATACACTAAGAACTGTTATATTAATATTCATGGAAGAGAACAGATAAAGAAGAGAACAGATAAAATCACCACAAGTACTAAAAATGTGATACTGTTGCCTTACATTTACCTTCTTGGTGTAACGACGCTTCACATCACAGAGTTTGAGGCAGGTAAAGAGATAGGAATTCTGAAGGTTGAAATCACTAAGATCCCAAAAATTGTTGAAAATTTCTAAAATTTTGGACCCCATTCGTTCCCAGCACTTCAAGGGGCAGTGACATGGTGGGCCAATCACCCTCGCTCCAACCACCTAAAATGAAATAACAATGGATTGCTATCATGAGGGACTCCAGGTTCTTTGCATATAGTATGTAAGGGTGAACTGAAGTTCAGTTTATCTAATGACCTTGCAATAACATGGCATATAAACCAGGTACCCATTTAAGGCAAAGTGAAGCGTGGCAATATTTTTGAAGTAAAACTTAGCAAGTCAAGCCCACACCCAACAGATCAGCATTAGAGAGCCCTAACTGACCTCTGTGCTATGATTTAAGAGTAATCCAAAAAATTCAGGTAATCAAAATCATTAAAACATTCAGTGAAAGAATATGCATTATATCTTGTAACATCATGTTGTCAACAAAGAGAGAAAGGAAGATTAGATTAAAGTTTTATATATAAATAAGTTTTTCCCTCTTTACATCAATCAATGCTAAAATCTCCACTCACCTTTCCTAGGCGATTTACATATTCCCGACCAGAATTACGGTTTAATTTGATACGCTGTCGTTTTTGCTTCAGAGCATTGATAGCTTCCTCTGATTCTCTTTTAATCTGTGTCAATGCAGTGTCAATCTGTGAAAAAATGGACCATATATAATCAGCACATGACTATATAAATGATTTCATCAATAAAAAACAAATAAAATTTTGAATAAAATATGGTAAATTAGGTTTGCTCACTAGATTGGATCAACTTGGAAACTGGGAAGTTTAAGCAATATTTTTTTCTTGACATCAGAATCACTCACAATTAATTTCCAATTTCCCCCCATGTAAGCATTATCCTTTTGCAGTGTGTCTGCCCAATGAGTCTTCTACATCTGCTCTCATCCCACTTACTCTCCTCCTAAGGAGCAAAAATCCTTCAAACACAATGGTCAGATAAATAAAATCTGGAGGAACGAATTCAAACAAAATGAGATTCACCTAAACACAACCTCAATATTGATGACAAAGAAGATAAGCTGAAAGCTTTATTTACCTCAAGGAGTGCAATAATATAAGATGAAAACAGTGAAAAACAAGTAGTGAGAGGTGTAACTTTGGCTTAAACAGCATTTTTGAAATAAAATGCAGTGGGCAACTTCAAGGCAAGAATTTAAACATGACTCATATTGAGGCATGCAATAATTATCTAATGCATACTCATATCTGAAACAACAATTAGTCCTTTTACTTGGTACTGAAATCAAGACAGTCAAATCCAACAAAAAATTTATTTCAAATTTTCATGAAAACAAGAAATCAGATTACCATAGGCCCATTTCTTGGATCTATATGTACAATACTTTTCTTAGGGACAACAACACGCTTTCTTTTCACTCTCCGTGCTTTCTTTACTGGCTGCTTTTTTTCCCTTTCTTTCTTTTTCTTCCATGGGCGCCTCCAGGTACGCTTTACAGGCACTGGCTTCACCTGCAAATGATAATACTATTCAACTCACATAATTTGTAACACATATTCTAATCAAACTACACAAGAATTCTTCTAAGTCCATTAACTAAAGGCTTAATGAACAAAGAAACATTCCTACTATACAAATCTCTCAAAAAGACACCTTTTCCAGTCTGACAGCAAATCAGTTGATAACCGAAATCACCTGACCGGTGAAAAATTATTAAACTGGGACATGAAATTTATGTGTTGTAATTGCAATACTCACAATTTTGGTGTTGTAATTGCAATACTCACATCTTCTTTATTTATGGTCCCATTTGTACTCGTGGCAGCAGTAGATGTGGTCGACATGCCACCCCTTGTGATAGCTACAGCATTGTTATTATCGGTGGTAACAATGCCAGTAAACACTATAAGTTGGGGAGATTGTGAGGCAGTATTGGCAGTCACTGCTACAGTTGCTGGAGTCTTTGACACACCAGAATGCTGCACTATGGGCATTTGTAACCCATTCACTAGTTGTACACTATTTACTGATGCTAATATTTGCTGCTGCTGCTGCTGCTGCTGTTGTTGTTGTTGTTGTTGTTGTTGTTGTTGTTGTTGCTGCTGCTGCTGCTGCTGCTGCTGCTGCTGCTGTTGTTGTTGTTGTTGTTGTTGAGTTTGACTCTGCTGGACCTGCTGTGTCTGTTGTGCTTGCTGCTGCTGTGTTTGTTGCTGCTGCTGCATTTGTTGTTGCATCTGTTGTTGCTGCTGAGATATCTGTTGCTGTGATGGAGCTTGTTGTAGAGGCTGCAAAGGTGGTGGTGGCGGCTGCTGCTGCTGCTGAAGTTGTTGCTTTGGTTGTTGCTGTTGTTGTTGTTGAGACTGCGTTTGTAGTACTTGCTGTGAAGTCTGTTGTTGCACCTGCTGTTGAGCTTGTTGCTGTACTTGTTGCTGGGCTTGCTGCTGTACTTGTTGCTGTGCCTGTTGTTGGGCTTGTTGCTGGGCTTGCTGCTGAGCCTGCTGCTGTGCCTGTTGTTGGGCTTGTTGCTGAGCTTGTTGTTGGTGTTGATGGAGCAGCTGCTGCGGAGCAATAGGTTGAGGTGGTGTTTGCTGGACAGGCAACTGCTGCTGAAGCATCCTCGGCTGAGTAATGGACTGCTGTTGCTGGTGTTGAACGTGTTGGTGTTGCTGTACATGCTGATGTTGCTGTACCATCTGAGCCATGATTGGTTGTGCTTGAAGGTGTATGTGCTGTGTTGTAGTGGTTGAGGGCACGGATGTTGTCACCCCTGCCATGCTGACCAAAGATGTTACGGGTGCTGTGGATAGTGAGGTTGCCAGCTGTGCAGGCTGTGGCCGAGGGATCTCTTCCTTGACATGGTGGTGGCCTCCTTGACCTTCTTGAACTACTTCACAAAACTGTAGAGGTGAAAAAAGGTCCTGGGCAAAACTAGCTGCCTCTGAAGCTGGCTCAGCCATTTTCTTTGTGTTTCCCCTCTTTCTTCAAATGCTCGCCATACAGAAATCTCCCTGAAAAAGAAAAATTCTTGTAAGTTTCACTAAGATTATCAAACCTCAGGCAACCACTAACAGAAGAGTGGTAAACCTAAGCCAGCCAAAATTACTGGGTAAAAGAGGACAGAAATCACTGCAGAAATGCTTACCTGTCACGAGGTTGGTGGCTAAGTCCAATGTCACCTTCTCAGGTACAAACTTAACCTTTAGCTTTGCTTTGAAACTCATGCATGGTGCAAATGGAATGGCAATAAAGCCCACTATTTGCACTTTTTTAAACCAAATTTTATGATTTCTTAAGCAACTAGAAATTGTGATATATGTAAAACAATATGCCATTTTTGTTTGAGAGACCTACCTTGATTTACATAAATTATTTAATATTACAACTTTGATCATGATTTGACAAGGTAAGAGTTTAATTTTTTTTTCCCTGCAGTACACAAAAAAATTAGTTTTTCAACCCCCATTTAAAGAAAAAAATTCTTACAAAAACATTTACATTGAAACAAACAGTAATATGAAACATCTCAAAAGGATTTTTTTTTACCTAAAATGAGTTTTGAAAAATTTAAACTGTTGCATACTTTGCAGGCCACCATACTGAAAATCCATGCTGAATCTTTCTGTCAATTTTAACCTCTTATACATTGCTTATTTTCTCTAAGTAGTAAGTATTTGGAGACTTCATTGTGCTCACTGCTTCACGGGCATGAAAGGTTCTGGGATGTGATGGGAGTTTGTAGCAATGTAGGGATGGGTGATGTACACTGCACAGATGGGAAAGTGACTTGTGTTTTTCTGGAGTGTGGTTTCAGATGGATAAATGTCTAATGGAATGGTGTTTATGATTGAGTTGAGAGGGTATTTGTTTAATGCCTATCAGTTAAGTGTGTATGTGTTTTGCCAGTGTTACATTAGCTAGGGGTGGATGAATGTGCGACAAGATGTTGCTAAAATGTGAGGCTGGGGTAGGTTTCTTATTTCTGCTGGGAGTTTAGTGGTTAGTTATGGAATGGTTTTGGGAAGGAGGGGGTCTAATAACATTGCACAGAATTGTGTGACAAGCAGGAGGAGGCAGGATTGTACTGGAAGGATCTTTGTTTCATTGTGTTAGTGTTAATTGATTGTGGCTGCTAAGAAGAATGTTTTTATTTTGTGTGCTTTGTTGTGTATGATTTGCAGCTTCTTCTTGTATTTGCTTCTGAGGAAGTGGAAGGCCAGGCAGGTGAGGTACAGTTTAGATATAAGTGGATGTATTGTTGTTAAGAATGAAGGGGATGTTTTGTTTGTTGAGGATGCTAAGGGAATCTTTTTCTTGTCCAAATCTAATGCTAATTAGTGATTTGAGAGCACTTAGTTTGTGTGTTGCTTTTGTGTTGATGTTACTGATGCAGGGTGTGAAAGTCATTCTGTTAAATGTGATTCCTAGGACAGTTGGTGTTTTGTTCAGTGGAAGTGATTGCCCATTCAAGGTGACTGGAGGGTGTGAGCTGGATTTGTGTCTGTCTGGGGTTAAAAGAGTGATTGAATACCTCTTCGGAGATGCAAACATTCTTTTCACTCACATACACACACACAGACATATTTATTTATTTATTTTGCTTTGTTGCTGTCTCCCGCATTAGCGAGGTAGCTCAAGGAAACAGACGAAAGAATGGCCCAACCCACCCACATACACATGTATA
>JAUTXX010542567.1:0-10596 GCA_032273605.1 Panulirus laevicauda | reverse complement strand
TAGGGCGGGAGGTACAGTGTGTAGGGCGGGAGGTACAGTATGTAGGGCGGGAGGTACAGTATGTAGGGCGGGAGGTACAGTATGTAGGGCGGGAGGTACAGTATGTGGTAGGCTACACGTCATGAGACGTGTGTGCACAGGGGCGTGGACTCCTTTGTCGGGTGGTGACGCCATGTTCTGGGAAGCTGACGTGACACTGGAGGAGGAACGAGGGATATTATGATTCCCGCAGCCACAGGAGGCGAGGCAGGACGCCAGAGGATGGGTCAACCTTCTCTCTCCTGTGTTGTGGGGGTCAGGTCATGTGGGGTGCATTCCTCAGGCAGGACGGTACGATCCTTGAGCACGACGCTTCAACTCATCAATAGGATGACCTGACCTCACAGCTGGCCATCAAGGGTCAGATCAAAGGACTGGCTATGATACCCAGGGGTCGTACCATGTTATCCAAGCGAGTAACATAGGCTGGGTAAGACGACCCTGGTCGTAACTTGACTACCAGGATGCGAGGCTCCTCGAGGTCGTACTCCCTGAAGGCCAAGCATGATGTCGGTGCCAGCAGCGTGGCTCTGCCTCTCACCGCTACACTCACATACTCCGACCATGATGATCCACACACTAAATTCATCCAATTATAATTGGTGCAAAATTCTGTGGATTACAATCTTTTTTTATTTTCTGTGTTTGTGTTTCTGTGAGCGTGCGTTAGTTTGCGTCTGTTCATAATTGTTCTCAGCATTTCTTATTGCTTCATATTGACCATATTGAGGACCACAGAAGTTATGCAGTGAATACAACTGAATGTTACCTGTAACATGTTTTCCGTTTTTTACTGTGAATTTGTTGAGCTTCGTAACCCTGGTGTGGGAGGCGCTGCTGGGCTGACCATCATGCATTACCGACCAGGTGAAGTTCTAACTTAACCTGAAGGTGTGATCATCACCTGCTGAGGGAAATACCTGAGGTGACCATGGCCATCAGTAGAGCACCACACGTCACGTCACGTCACGTCACGTCACGCGTGACGGTGGTGCGTGAGAGGTTACGGATACCGTCGTGTATACGGATGATAACGTGAGGGATGCGTCATGCACCAGCCAGCCAAGCTGTGGCCTTCCCGGGCAATTCCTAGTTCCTCAACGACCGTTTGGACGCCTCGTGTCATGAGTGGTTGGCCTTCCATGGCTTCACCATTTTGATGTCATTAATCTACAGGATTTGATGTGTCTAATTCTACAAAGAGAGTTTCTCTGTGATGGTCTGGTGGAGGCGTGGGTGCTGTACGTAGTCATCTGTGATGGTCTGGTGGAGGCGTGGGTGCTGTACGTGGTCATCTGTGATGGTCTGGTGGAGGCGTGGGTGCTGTACGTGGTCATCTGTGATGGTCTGGTGGAGGCGAGGGTGACGACCGGTGGGCCCGAGTGGTCCCAGATGGTCCTCGTGTCACCAGCTGGGGAACTGTATTAATGACACGTCCGTTTCTCACTGATGTCTTGGTACTTATCCCAGTGAACACAACGCCACAACCTCTCGGTATGATTGCTGACCTCTGACCTGACCGTTAAGGCTCAGGTCGTAGGCCAGGTCATCACACCCAAGGGTCGTACCGTCGTGCTCAAGGGTTGTATGGTCGTGCCCTAAGGGTTGTATGCCTCGGGAGGCTGTAAGGGTCTTCAGTATTGCAAGACTAAGATTTTTTTCTCTGACTTGCTTATCTTAGGATTAATTAGTCTGTTGGGTTGACTTGCGTGAAAATAATGTTAACTGTGTTGATCATGTGGTTTGTGGTGTAGTTCAGTGAACTGTGAGTTCACCAGATGCACCACACTCACCACAGCCTCACTGTAACCTTCAGCTCAAGGATGGACCCATAGGAAGCCTGACGTGCTCCTTGTTTGTGTCAGTTTCTGCTCCACTCTCACACGCGTCATCTCGCTCAGACTGTGAGGACAACAGTGAACACCTGAGCCACGATCGTGCACAGTACAGACCTGAACATTATGTAGGGACGGTACTGTGCAGCGTGTTGTCCTAGGGCTGTGCTCAGTGCTCTTTACCTTAGATGGAAATATTGTACACGAACTTTGCTTTGATAAGGATGACGTTGACCTTAACACGTCCCCTTACCGTTTGACCCTTGTACAGTGTTGCTAACCTTCGAACATTGTACGTCGGCCATTAACCTCATTTCAATGATCTTGACCTTAGAATTGTTATATAATTGTCCTCTGACCTTCGTACGATGAAGGTAACCTTAGAAATATACGCTTGACCTTTGATCTCAGCATGACCATGGCTAGAGTGTTCACTCGACCTCTAACCTTTGCATAAAGTCCTCCACCATAGAAACAATGTTCGCATGACTTACAACCTCTGCAAAACTTAACTCGAAGAGTATGGAGCGAGGCGTCGCCGGGGCTACCAACCAACCGCTCTCGTACAAGTCAGACTCGTACAGGATGAAGCAGTTGTGCATGATCATCATCAAGTTTTTGCCGTGCTGGTGACCTCTGACCTGTACTGGTCAACCTTGACCTCGGGAGATAACTGTGCGAGCCATTACTCCTTGGCTACACCCCAGCCAGCCAGCCAGCCAGCGGCTCTGCCCACTGTTTGCTTTGGCGGCGCCTCCACCCTCTTGACACGAGCTGGTAACATCATCAGTTTCCTCATTAATGAGACTCTTCCCTGATATATTGTCCACTCCCGCCGTGCCCTCCACACCAAGATTTCTGACCTATTTAGCACGGCGATGCGACACTTCAGCACAACGGTACGTAAGGACCTTGAGCACGACGGTACGTACGAAGAGTACGACAGTACGGACCTTGAGCACGAGGGCGTGACTGTCAAGTATGATGGTCTTACCTTTGACCTGACCCTTAAGGATAAAGTCCTTGAGAAAGATCCAACAAGTGATCACTTTCTCCGTCCTCCTCACCCTTGAGACAGCGCCGACCATGACACTTCGTGTGTGCAAAAGGAATATCCTTATTAGTGTCATACACCAAGAAGGCGAGTGTTTACCTGTTTGTGTGCACCTGTTTCTGCAGAACGGAGTGAACGGTTGTCGGGCTGCGTCTCTTGAACTATTTGTAACATTAAATACACATTTAGATCTTTGTATATATTGTCGGCCTCCACTGTTGTCTTGCTGAATCCGTGTTAACCACCCTTCGGCCTTACACTAGCAGGAGGAGACGCGTCACACCTGGTATGTGTATGACTTGTTTGTGTTGCATAGGAGTCTTACTCACGTGTGTGTGTGTGTGTGTGTGTGTGTGTGTGTGTGTGTGTGTGTGTATCTCCATATGTTTCTCCCTCTGTCCTCCACCCAGGGTAGCCACTGTACCCCACGTGTGTCAGGTGGAGGTCACGGTGGCTCACGGCACATACCATGGTTGTGGGACATGAGGTCCTCCCACTGCAGGGGATCACGACCCCTCAGCTTCATCATGACTACTACTACTACTGCTGCTGCTGCCATCATCACCCGTCACACCCACACTGGCTGGCTCTCTTGTTGCTGATAGCACAGGAAGGCACACGCGCCATCCTACTTAACGCGGTCATGTCTTTATATTGGATGAAAAAAGATGTTTTGAACGTTTCATTCCAGAGGTTAGTTATTCCGGGAAAATATGCGCTCAATTTGCATATGAATGAAAGGGTTATATTTATATTCATTTGTTGGAATTACTTGGCTCTTCTGTTGGGCTCCCTTGATCCGCACGACCTTGAACTTTGACAGGTGCGGGAGTCCCGGTAGACCGGCGAGGACTGGTGGTCATCCCCCCCTCCTCCTGCATGTTGCGCGCGCGCACACACACACACACACACACACACACACACACACACACACACACACACACACACACACACACACACACACACACACATTTTATAATTCATTCGTGCTTCCATCTTTATCATGAGAAATACTATAAAGCTAATATTTAATTCCCCATTTCTTCCCTGGTGATGTGCGAGATGCGTCATTAGGAGGGCTGGCCAGTAGGGCTGGGGGTTGAGAGGGTCTCTCATTATAAGGTGGGGTGTTGCACACAGGCAGGTGGGAGCGGGGCGGGGCGGGGCGGGGCAGGGTTTACTGATGTTTACCACAGGTTGCTGGGGTTGGCCAGGGGCATGACCCCCTGCGACCAGACTGGAATTCGCAAACACACGGTACACCCGCGTGCGAACACACACACACACACACACACACACACACACACACACACACACACACACACACACACACACATCAGACCCAACTCCTACCCATCATAGAAAGATGGACAGATTGGAGATCAGAAACACCTCCACATGATGCATGCGTCCCTGGTACACACACACTAGTGCAAGATGGGAAGTGTGTATGCAAAACAACAAACACTGGGCGCACGCGCAGACACTGCTGTTGTAAACAGAAATAAACAGCGATTAGTTGTGTTACCGATGATGTAACGCATGTTTCCCTCTCTTGGTTACACAGCTATGTAACGCCACCTCACCGTGCAAGCCGCCTAATCTAAATATTTTAGCCTTGAAGTTCAGCTCGTCTTATATATACATACGTATATACGATGAAGAATTTGATATAATTCATTGGATGAATGATTATCATATTGCGAAAATTCTAATTAAATAAAATATGAGAGACATGAACAACGTCGTACAGTGAACTGCTCTGGCAAGACAGTCACAAAAACTGCTGATGTAATGTCAACAAATATTGGCCTTGTTCAACATGATAAAGAAATAGTTGACCCTAAACTCTCGACTGTTTATAATGGCGCGGGTTGAAAGTTAGGAGCGCACATTAGGCGATGGTTCAGCAAACAGTTTTATCAGTGGGAACAGATTACTTACGAGACGGGAGAATTAAATCCTGGGTGAGGAGGAACTCTCCGGAGTGGATCGCTTGCTAAACCCACTGTTGAACTGACTCCACCCATCACTAGCCCTCGTACATGTAACCTGCTTGCCAGGCGTGACACATCAGTTGTCACTGTGGCATTGTCACGTGTGACAGCCTAGTAACAAACGTGACCGTACGAGGCAGACACAGTAGTTCAGTAAGTGTTGCCACCTCCTGGCTGTAACACACGTTGATGAACGTAACATGTTTGGCGCGTGACACTGCTTGTGGTACGTCACTCATCAGGAAGTAAACATAAGGAAGTATTCACAAGATGTAGAAATTAGTCATCAGATGTAACGATATTGTGTGTGGTGCTGGTGGCGCTCAGGTCTGCGTCTGTTTGCCTGTTTATCACATTACGATGTTGTTACTAGCTAGTATACCGTTACTATGCTTTTATATATATTTGTGAATTCTTGTAACGCTCGGTTCAGGTAACGTATGAGGTCACGTAACCATGATGAGAGGAAAGGTGAGGTGGTCAGTAGTATGTTATGGTGAGGAGGACCCGGCTACTCTGCATCATCACAAGTCACTCACCATGACTGCACCAGGTAAGTAAAGTAACTATGTAATCCATTGTTCCTCGTGCCTTCAGCAAGGTCGTGGTGGAGCGTGTGATTACCAGCTGATAATTGCATACGTGATAATTCTACACACAGGATCATTCTCGATGTATTGACCCAGCGCATGAAAGCTAAGACGAATATAATGTTAGTGGGAAGGCAGACGGTGTTGTAGTGGGTACAGCGGTGAACACTGTCCTCACGCTGTACTGGCAAGTTGTATGACGTGAACACGATGACGTCAACACTGTGTTGATGATGAGTTATGTTCATATGTACGGTGGCCGTAGACGGATCTCTTCATATTTTTCTCTGGTAACTTACGAATGCGTAATGAATGACGTATGACGTATCAACGGTCACGGAGAGACGTAGACGGATGCGATGCGTCACCAGTTACGTATCCCATCCCTTGTGACGGCTTGGGGGGGGGGGGGTGTTAGAGATGGTTCCGGGACCTGTCATACATACCAGGCCAGGTGGGTACTGGGGGTTGCTGGACGTCTGGCATGCGTGGTGCGGGCGCATGACTGCTGCAGGCGGACGTACGGGCCT
This sequence comes from Panulirus laevicauda, assembly GCA_032273605.1. Taxonomy (NCBI): domain Eukaryota; kingdom Metazoa; phylum Arthropoda; class Malacostraca; order Decapoda; family Palinuridae; genus Panulirus; species Panulirus laevicauda. The sequence goes on along the minus strand of JAUTXX010542567.1, from coordinate 4,551 downwards.
GGGTCATGCAGGGACCTTCCTCTGGCGGGGTCGAGGGTGCTCCCGCGGCAGACACCGCCGCTGGCCGGCCCGGTGGTACTGACCTCCTGCAGGACCTTAGTTCGGATCTCATCTACATGACCTTCACCCACGTCAGATGATCGTGGTGTACAGTGTTACCCTGTAATGGTGTGGGGTACAGAGTGACCCCTGTAACGGTATGGAGTACATAGTACATATTAACCTTGTAATGATAGGCGGACACAGTGTTACCCCCGTAATGGCAGGGGGTACGTAGGGGTACCTCGGTCATGTAAGGAGGTATATAGTGTTACCCTCAGTAATCCTAAGGTGTATATAGTGTTACCCCAGAGTGCAGGTAGGCGTGTATGTCCCGAGGTTTGGTATGTGATCATAACCTGTTGTTAATTCCTGATGCGGTCTGCTCCGGCGTGACCAGACTCATATTTCATGAACAGTTACGTAAAGTTATGATGAACTGGGCCAGTCTGTATGATGAACTGGGCCAGTCTGTATGATGAACTGGGCCAGTCTGTATGATGAATGTTTCTTGTCATTATCATGTCCCATAGTGTGTGTGTGTGTGTGTGTGTGTGTGCTGAGCAACATCCTCCTAGTTATTACCCAGAGACCAGCCTACTTACTGCACTATTCCCTCATTTTCCTTATTATTAGTTGTATTATCATCATCACATAATGATCATTATCATCATGATCATCATCATCACATCATCATCATCATCATCATCATCATCATCATCATCACATCATGATCATTATCATCATCATCATCATGTGTTCAGGTAGACAGCTTGAAGTTAGGTTTACATCTTGGCTCCGGCTTCAGGTCAGGTCTTCATCACGTGTTTATTTTCACGACAAACATTTTCTTATTTTGGTGTTCATGTTGAACACGGGGGAACAACAGTTCTGGGCAGGAACACTAGGGGCAGGGGAGGTGGGTGTGTCGGCTGGTGGGATGGGCGTTGTACAGTAGTGCTGTTCTAAGACCGACGTTCAAGTTGACCTTCTGACCTCTATGCATGACGATTCAGCCCCTGAGCATGACGATACGACCCCAGGATCTGAATCATGGAGCTGGCGGCCTTCATACCCCAGGGTCTGAGTCATAGGCTGGCCTTCATACCCCAGGGTCGTACTGGAGTGTTCACGGGGTCAAGTCTATAATTAGGGCACCTCATCAGCCGTCATCACATAACGTATCTTTATATATTCATCAACTTTATATTTGTTGGATCGTTGTTTATCATATGTTTATTATATGTATTTATGACCATAACGATGTATGTGGTGTGTTGTCATGAGTGAGGGACCTCCTCCCTGACCTCATGATGCTGTACGTAGCGTAGTGTCATGAGTGAGGGACCTCCTCCCTGACCATATTCCGCCATAGGCGATGTGTAACGTGATCCTACGTGAACGCCCTTATGACAATACATCTTCCTGGACAAAATCAGACCTCCTCCTCCTCCTCCTCGTCCTCGTCCTCGTCCTTATATAAGTTCAGCCCAACTTTAAGCAAAACTTGGCTGTGAAAATCTTTAAAAGTTTGATTAAAAGTTGCATAAAGCGGCGAAGTCTGCCTGCGGTCGTTTAGTTTGATGTCTGAAGGTTTAAATTGAGATTGCTTTTTATTTTTCTAGAATGAAATGATTACTTTTTGACTAAAGTTCTCACATGGTCGAGGTGTGTGAGTTCCTATATTGACACACACACACACACACACACACACACACACACACACACACACACACACACACACCAAAACATTTTCATGTAAGTGATCTACGTAAATGATGAGATATCAAAGTATGTTTTCCCCTGTGGTCGTGTGTAGTGTGTAGTGTCATGATGCTTTCATGAAGTGCATCTTAACAGTAGAGCAGGTGGTACAACATACCAGCTGTTGGTACCTTAACAGTAGAGCAGGTGGTACAACATACCAGCTGTTGTTGATATTTACCAAATGTCGTAAACGTTATTCACCATCGAATCGTTTTCTGTCTTCTGGTTCTCTGGTCATAATATTTCGAACGCAGTGAAGCACTTCTCGAGACATTGCCCACATGGTGGTTCGAACCAGGACTCCTGATGATCCGCACTGTTTCAGACTTCTATGGTGGCCCTCCTCCCTCCAGGCTGTGGTTGGCATCCTGTATGTCAACACGACCACTTCCCCTGACGGGAAGGACCTGTAATGATGAGCCAGTAAGGTCGTGCAGCCGTCAACCTACGGCAATGACGCTGCTGTGGTGGGGTAGGGGTCTTGATGTGTCTCAGTGATGTGATCTGGTGACTGTCGCGCTTGACAGATCATCACACCAGACCCTCATCTGACCACCTCCTGGTATTGTATGTATACCGCAGGATGCTGCTCGTTAGCCATGTCTCCGATCATCCTCAGATAACGTCCACACGCGATACTCACATCCTCACACACGACGTCCACATCCCCCCATTCAACGCCCACCTCCCCACACGACCCCACAGTCCCTCGCCTCACCACATCCACACCACTATGTCTGTGAGGTAAGGACCATAACACGTCCGTTGGCCTACGTCCTGCTGCACCTCAGTAAATAACATACTGTCCTCCGTAAAAGCAACTGTAAATATCGTCTCGTTCTCCAGTGTGGACATTGTGTCGTACAACAAGTCTGGCGGCAGTAGTGAGCTGGTCGCTCGGTACAAGAGGAACCCTGTACACCCACCGTGCGTGCGTGACCTCCTCACTGGATCTGTCAGACTGTTTCTGCCTGCATCTTCTCAAACCGGTTCCACAGCTGTCGCTCGGCTCTCCCGGTTTCCTCAGAAGTCAGCTTGACTCACAAGGCCGCGGCTGTCAGGCCGCTCATTTTTCTTACAGTATGGCCGCTGTAGGACGGCCAAGTCTCGCCTCGTGCATGGTAGGAATACACTACCTCTTTATCCTACTGGGATGCAATGATATAAACCGTGCAGTGTTGAGTGTAATCCCAAGGTTGTTACTTTGTCCCTAACATTTAAAGCCTAATTGATGTAGTTACTACTGTTGAACGAGGCGCCTCCTCCGTCCAGCGGTACCACCCTCTAGTCTCGTGGACTCGTCTTTGACCTGACCTTTAAACATCACATTCACAGGGCAAGCCATCGTACCCAGGGGCCATACCGCTCGGATCGCACCATCACTGTCAAGGTTCCTACAATTGCGCTGAAGGATCGTACCGTCGTGCTGAGGGATTGTACCGTCGTGCTGAAGGATCGTACCGTCGTGCTGAGGGATCGTACCGTCGTGCTGAGGGATCGTACCGTCGTGTTGAAGGACCGTACCGTCATGACGGTGTGGAGGAAGATGATGGTCTGACAGGATGAAGGACGTATAGAACTGGTCGAACTAAATAGGGTATAGGAGGATGTGGCAGCGGTGTGCCGGGAACACCGTGTTGCTGGGAAGGTGTCAGTGATACACAGGACCTGGTGAGGGTAAGGACATGATGTTAGATGGTTATAGTATAGTGAGGGAGACAGTGCTGGCAACTTCCTTGTGTTAAGGACGACAACTCGGCTGATTTTGACGAAGATGGAGACTTTGAATTGACTTAGAAAAATCGTGATATCTGTATTAACTTTATTAGATGTTTATAGAAAATATCTTTATGAATATAAATATTGTTAGAGCTTTATATTGGTTAGTACACTGGAAGAGCTACAGCAGGTGGTGTCATGTGGTTTAACTTAATGTGATCCATATTTGCAACAGGAAATGACTAAGGCGCTCTGACTTGTAAAAGCTTATGGACAAATAAAGAGAAGATTACATACATATGTATCAGGCAGGTTGTCCACTGTCACACAGACGAGCCATAACCTCTGGTTAACCAACTCTCTATTTTCTTTTCTCTTGTAGCGTTGAGATATATGCATGACACGTGTCCGCCACAAAACATGTCAAGCCTTTATTGATCAGAGCAACACCCGATTCCTTCTGGGAAGACAACCTTTCTTACCTTTCCCTTTCTTAGGACAACGCCCCCTCCCTTCCCCACTCCCCCACGGGTCCTGGGGTGGGTTATGGCGGGCCATTCTTCCAACACCCTCCTGCGGTGGGCTGTGGTGGGCTGCTGCTTCAGCGCCCTCTTGGGGTTGGGCGTTGTGCACGAGCACGGGTGGGCAAACGGGCGGGAATATATGAAGACAGCTGAGTACATGGCGCCTCTATAGGGGTTAGGCCACTCCATCCTGTACCACCACCCTTGTGCCAGTTGCGTCCCTGGACAACCTTGTACCAGGTAGACCAACTGTTCACCTTGTACCACCACCTTTGTGCCAGGTCATCCAGTAACGTACTGGACAAACCTTCAGCACAGCATGATGTCGGCCTGGAAGCCAGTGGTCGACACAGAACTGATGATATTTTCCTGTAAATGTGACACAGATTTTGTAAAGCATTCTGGGCTGTGTTGTGATCACAGCGACTATACAGCCAACATCAATACTGACATTACACGCTCTCAAAAATGAGTGGATCATAAGCTTTACGATATATATATA
>JAUTXX010542535.1:0-10598 GCA_032273605.1 Panulirus laevicauda | reverse complement strand
CTTCACAATTCACATGATTAACATCTTCATATAGGTCAAAGCAGCAATAGTACCAATAACCTATTTTTATTGTAGCAAGTACATCATCGTGTAATCTTTTAATCAAATTACCCCCATATACGTGTAATTTACATATTTCATTGTGATGGAAAATGTTTCTGCTTGTGCTTATTTGAACTTGTCTACTTGCTTCAAAAAAGTCTGTTACTTCCTTTGTAATTATAATTTTGAGGATCTTAATAACCATGCAGAAATTTCAGTCCTATCACAAGATTGCTTTTCAAGTATTCTTTCCTCAATGCTGGGAATACCAAGGTCTTTCCATATGATATTTGATTCTTAAGGCTTTATTTTGCATTTTTTTCAGGTCTCTTAATACTTTTGCTGTTATGGAGGACTAAAAATGTTGCATGGTAATCTGTTAGAGACTTAGTGTAAGCCAAGTATATCATTTTAACAATTTTGATATTTGCACCGTAACGGGTTGTACCATGCAACAACTCTCTGGGCTCTGAGTCTATCTGTACATGGTCAGTTTAGTTTTTGCACACAAGATGCAGTACATGGGACTTAGACACCAAGATATTTAAAGGAGGAGAAAGTCAATGGGTTTTTCACCATTTTTCAATTTAGACAGTCCACTAATGCCATTACCAGTGTATGAATTGAAGCCAAGGCAGTTATGAATGGTTTGTATTTTATGATGTGTTTTAGTGTGTACAAGAATATCATCAGCATAATTGATAGTAATATTCATGGGACTTTTTGGGATTGGTTTTAATAATGTATTGATTCGTACACTGTACAAGGTGGGGCTAAGTACTCTGCCTTGAGGAGTGCCAAGTAGCATGTCTTTTGACTTCATTTTTGTAGCTTTGACACAACACAGCAGACTTTGTTTGATAGACTGCACAGTATTTAGTGTAGGAGCTCGCCTACATAATAACTTGCCTATTAGGGAAGTTAGATAACCTGGCAAGGGGCAACCCTGATTGTGGTGGGCTTTAAGCTGGCCTGAATAGCTTCTTATGTGCCAGACTGGATCTGGTTTGTGTAGAGTGAGAACATACATTACACATATGTGTTAGACATATACTTACAGTATGTAATGCACCTTGTGTACACACCTTCATTAAGTGAACCTCTTAAGAGGCTTTTTTCAGAGGTTTGTTCATTAGTTACTTGTGATAGTTTTTATCCATGCCTGAGGCCGGTTTACACAGTTAACTTATCTCTAACAAACTTATATCTCTAGCAACTTTATACCTCTAGCAAACTAATTAGAATCATGACTTTCTTAGTGCATAAACCTCTTGCAAACTACTTAAAATTGTGACTTTCCTAGTTCGTAAATCTTTAGCAAACTAATTAGAATTATGACTCTTAGTACATAAGCCTCTTGCAAACTAATTAAAATTGTGACTTTCCTAGTTCGTAAATCTTTAGCAAACTAATTAGAATTATGACTCTTTCCAAATACATACCAGTGATAGTGTTTATTGTACAAACTTCAGTGACAGACTGACATGTCTACCTACCCTCGATAAATTTTTTGACAAATTTAACTTAAAAGTGTGTGACTTTCAGACATGATTGTGTCCTATAGCAGGTTAAAAATCCACCTTTAGCAGACTTGATGAAAACACTCATTGTAGTAGTCTTACCAGTGGGCCACTATTAGTACATAGTTCTTGCTTGTCTGCCTTGATTTATGTGTGGGTATTGCGGGACTCTGTCTGCTTGAGGTTACACCATGAGTGAAAAGGCACCTTTGATAAGGCTGTATCATTGGTAGTACAGTCTTGTCAAGGAACTTGTTTGAAAGGAGTCTACGTTTCCCTGTCGCTGGAGGTAGTACATTCTTAGGCTGCAGGAGCCTTTAGAAAGGATGTTAGTAACACCAAGACTTCATAGAAATTGGACCTGGGGTCATTATAAATATATTGATAGATTTACATGTGCCTGATAGGCTAACATGGTACATATGCCTGTAGCATACTTCTTAACTCCTTTTTCTGTGTGTGTCAATACTGATTAGTTTATATTATACACACTGTTAGATTTGTGTAAATTTACATCCTGCACTCACAATGGAAGGTTTAATTTGTGCATAAGTCCATCACAAGCTTACCAATTATTTATTCTGCCTGTGGGAGGTATTTTAGTCTGTGCCCAAACAAGGTTGCCCAAGAAACATCAAAACTTTGGAACAGATGTAGCAGACACTAGCTTATGTGGGATTTTACTTGAGATTGGACTTACTGAGAAATGGAAAACAAGGGAGATACTTTCTTAGTTACATTTCATACACTTGGACTTGTTTGTAGGCCACACTTGGTGTGTCTGGTTAGTGTTCATAATATCCGATACAGCTAAATTCGAAGTAAGCATGTGCATTATAACCTTGATGTATTGTACTAAAAAGAATCAAAGTTGGTCACATAGGAGTGGAACAAGAAGAAGTTTATGTAGAACTATCTTGTTTTATGTCTTGTGATAGGTGTTTACTGCAGTTAATTATAACTGATTGTCAGGATGGCAGAATACTTTGAAGAGTTGATATAACGTTACTCATCAGATGAAATACATTCTATCTAGTAATAAAATCCTGTATTAAAACATTGTATATGTTGATTCTGGTGCCATATTTTTTATTCTTCTTTTGACCTCCCTGTTATATTTTTGTGCACCTTTGATTGCAGTGACCAGACATTAAAAGTACTCTAGTATTAGCCTAAAGTATGCTGGGAATGGTTTTCAGAGCATATCCCCATCCATATACATAAATGTGAAGACTGTGTGCATTCTTCACAGTTCTCCTGAGTGGAAGCTTTGTTGACAGGTTTGGTATGTGTGCATGTGTGATTACTGATTGTGCTGTATGGGGATAGAATTTTATCTTGTAATGCTCCTTTACTTAACCTTTATATACACCATATCTTAACCTTATTTACACACACACACACACACACACACACACACCTCAGCTTATGTCAGGTATCTCTTTATTGACCAGCCCCAAAGGGAAGGATATACAACTGGGTTGGCTGCCGGCTGCCCTGTTTGGGACTCGAACTTGGGACTGGAAAGTGATGGATTGTTTCACTGCACTGTGGAAGATCTTTTTTGCAATCACCTCTTTGCTTTGTGTGAGAGAGTTTTGTGGTTGTAGGCCTCCAGTGTTAAACTTGCTTTACCAGCAGGTAGCCTTAGTAGCCATTTAGACGTTTCTATAATGATAGCTTTTACAGTAATACTGCTTACCGGTTGTCTCTTTTAATCGTCAGCCACCCTTTACACTAAAACAGTACTTCATATTATTGCTTATACTTCATATTATTTTTGACAAGCTTCTTGCTTATCCTTTTTCAAGGTTTTTGCATTGGACCTTTCTTTTCATTTTCACTAGCATCTTAACTTCCTGATCCCTCTATATGTGATCCTTTCTCAGATGCCAATATTTTACATTTCACATACTACTCAATTTGCCTATATATGTAACAAGTGCTTTCCAAATTACCTTCCATACCTCATCCACCCTCTTAGTGTCATTTACCCTCACATTATGCCATTCTTCATTCACCCAGTGTCTCTTGATATCCTTACACACAAGCCTCATTCACTTTCACCAACCCCCTAACTCTCATTTCATTTTCTCTTTTCCTAAAGACACTGCAGACTGACACACACACCTCCACCAAGAAGTAATTGTACATCCCCCAGCTACCCCACTCAGCACATTCACATCCAGTAGTCTCTCCTTTGCAAACTCATCAAAAAGTACATAATCCAGTTCTAATGTATATACTTACCTATGAGGTTTTTTTAAACCAGTTATTCTCAGTCACCCATCTTTTTTTAGCACACAACTTGACCAGCTGTTCACCATTTTCATTTATGCGGGATTCTTGGGTTCTTGCCCCCCAGTTATATTCTCATTTGTCACATAACTAACTTTTGTATTCAAATCTCCTACCACTAAGGATTAGATTGGTCCCATGTATCAAAATTGCTGTCACACCTACTAAGCTACCTCACATATTTTACTTGCATGTACATAGACATTGAAGATCACTCACGTCTCACAATCTACTTTTATTTTCACACATCAGTTTGGAGTTATTCTACTAATACATTTTTGAAATATCCATAGCTCCTCCAGTAGAAGGACTACTCCTCATATTAACTCACAATGTAACTCCTCTGGTATTCCCAAACCTCTCTCCTCCTTCCCTTTCAACTTAATATCACTCGCAACTAGAACACCCAGGTTCCTCTTTCCAGACATACTGTCTCCCACTTATCATAGTTACATTCATATACATTGAGACATCCGTGTCTGCATCTTTGAGGAGGATGAACAACCCTTACTTAGTACCTTCTGTTCCCACTGTTCCACCCATTTTAGTCTCGTATGACATGTAGGAGAAGCAAGGGTAGTGTTCTTTCTTCCCTGTTCCCAGGGATGGAATGTAAAGTGTTATGCGTTTGTATCAAATGTGATATAATGTGGGTACTTGATATGTAAATTTTCAGATAGTATAGTTTGCATTGCTCTTTCACATCCACTTTATGTATGTGAATTATTCTTTACAGACACCCTTGGGAGTGGAGGAACAAATATCCCTTCGTGGTGCAGAGGTAGAAGTTGCAAGTGACTATACCAAGCGGCGAAATGTGCTTCGTCTTGCAACACCAGGTGGCTCACAGCTGTTGCTTCAGGCTGACACTTCACCAGAGATGTTGGCCTGGCTCTCTACACTCCAGAATAGTTGTGCCATACAGGTAAGCTTAAACTTCTACTTTTAATTTCCTGAACTTTTTTCTTTTTAGAACCAGAAAGAGATGAGTTATGATAACCTATTTACTGCTACAATTTTGTTAACATAATGGAACAGACATCCCTTGCCAACCACTGTGTGACATTCCTGAAAGACCCCATGGTTGGCAAAACCATAGTTGGCAAGGTACAAGGCCTGTGGGTAATGGGGAGTTAGGGAAAGTGAACTTTGAGTTTCATAGCTTAATGCATGTGATGAGCGCATCAGGTTTAACTAAGCAAGTTATACTCCAAAGACAAAATAGTTATTCTATGAAAGTACAGAGAAGTGTACAAAACCATAGATTATTAGTACAATGGCCGTATTTTACTACCGATGCCACAAAGCATCCAGATATCTATGCTGTAGAAAAGGCTATCTTTACTCTTGCCATAGCAATAGTGCTTGTCTTTCTAGAAATGGTGGTCTGCTGGGCTGGGCTGGGCCGCAAGTAACCTGTGGCCACATGGCACTCGACCAGTACATGTAAAGAATTGTGTTGTAAAAACCATGGATACTTAAATCTTGATGCCATAACTGGTAAAATGGTATCCATTATTCTAAACATGTATGCACAAAACCATTATTGGTAAAATCATGGTAGGCAGGAGACCTCTGTATTTTATTTTCTCTTCACTACAGCAAGGATGCATACAATAAAAGTGTCTTGAGGCAAAATAAAAAACTAGTAAAGCTTGTAGTGGCTTTCCATTCATTGTTACTTGAAGCTGTAGCCTAAACTTTTCCATGCTTTGCACTGTCTTGATATGTACTAAACTGAGAAGCTTTGACTCTTACAAAATAGATAGTGATGAAAACCTTCCATAATCATATTTGTACAGAACAAAAGCACTTTCGAAATGACACACATCTCACTTTGCTTGCCTGGTATTCCTCGTATGCCTGGCAGTGGAACAGCATAACTTAAAGGGCATGTAGCACATGTAAACACAGTTCCACCAGCTTGAGTTGTATATAATTTTGTTTAGAAAATTATTTTCAAGTTGATCATGGTAAAAAAGTTAGAGATATTTCTTTTAGAATATTTGAGAATCTCCTGCTCACAGAATTTACAGCAAGTAATACAACTATGGCAGTGGAAGGGTTAACATTTTATATAATTCATTTCAACAGGACTGTTACAGTAGCACCATACAGCTGTAGAAATGTAGTCTTTAGTTTAATGTTACATGTACATATATTAGTGGAATAGATACGTGGACTGCAATGTTTAACATTCATAAAGTTTCATTTCAAATACAGACCTTTGTATGTTTTCATTTTTGCTTCATATGCTTTATTATGTCACTCTTAAAGTATCACATGGGAAAGATGATGCCATACAAAATGATAGGTGATGAGGTAGAATGACAGCAGAAAAAAAATAGGGATTTATTTGAGTTTCTGTAGTGTTTATGGACCAACTTATTGAAAAGGTAACAAGAAGTAGAAAAGATGAAAGGAGGAAAAGAATTCTACAGCTTTTCTGTGTGAGGGAAGAGGTTGGCATTATACTGGCTTATCCATGTGTGGCTCGTCTCTGCACAAACTATGGGAAGGAGTAGTCAGTCATAAGTGGGTCCAGGTCTTAGGGAATGAAATGCATGCAGATAGCTCACATAATGAGCAGTAGAAAAGAGAATGATAGAAATAACATGATAGGCGATGGAAATGAATTATTAAAGAGAGGTGGTAGCATTTGAGTTAATAAGGCAAAATTCTTCCACTTTCACTGAAGCTAATAGAGGCATGGAAGAACCACTTCAGATGTGTGAGCAGTACTCCATACGAGAGCAAAGGAAACCACTCTTCATTGGGAATAGCTGCTCAGAAGAATGACGCTTGTGGCATCTGTGTGACACTTGGCTTTTAGGGTGCAGATTTTGTAATGTCCTACATGTAGGGTTTCTAGGATGAATGGAGGGTATGAATACTGTATACCTTGTTCTAGTGATTAGGCAGTCAAGTAAAACTCTCATACCTCCCATGATTACACTTGAAATAAAAATAATTCTTGCAAGTTTTTATTTTCTTAACATAGCTCTTTCAAGCTGCTTGGAATATCCTTAGGATCTGTTTCCTTTTCATTTATCTTTGTTCATATATGAAAGCATATGCCATTGAAACATGAACCTACAACCTTGGCCTTTGCCTTTATCTATCAGGACTTCCACAAGCTGTTAGTAGAATACAAACTTATGAAAGTGTGATATGATAAGTATCAAATATGTACTTCAGGTACCTAGGGTAAGAAATTTTTCACACAACAGATGTGTTGATATGGTGGTAAAAGATTGAAACTGTTAAAACTGGATGTTGAATAGGATCCTTTAAAGACACAACATTACCTTTTCATGAGAATTCCTCCTTGAGGACATTGTGGGTCTGTGCTGTACAAAAGTCACAACAGAAATAGCAGATCATCATTAGTCTGTAACTTGTCATAATCTCAAAATTAGCCATTCTGAGAGGATTGGTCACAATGACATAATCAGAATTCATCTAAGGATGGTTGAAGCAGTGAAGTGTGACCCATTACACACTTAGTGTTACTTATGGCAAAATTGGAATGTGTGGAAAAATACACATTTAAATGTAACAACCCTCCTGTTGCAGTCATAGGTGCAGAATGAAATGTTACTCATATGGCTCATAGTCTCAAACAGAAAGTACAATAAAGTAAACTGGTCAGAAAATCGGTCATTACTAACTTACATAACAAGTGAATTAGCAGTGTTTTTCACTTAAGAATCACTCCATGTATAAGGAATTTTGGATTTGTCACTTGAATTGAACATGCCCAATGTTAGAGGTGCAGTTGGTATCATAATAATGAATGTATAATTCTTTGCACTGCAGGAAGGTGAAACAGGCAGCAAGACCTCCATGAACAACAACAACATATCACCACAACCTAGCAATAAAGCTGTGCGAAAACTAACATCATCTCTCAGAACACGCTCACCCACTGGTCAGTCTCCATCAACAAAAACACGTAAACCTAGTGGTGTTGGTATGTATATTTGAATATCTTTTATGATATTTGTCTTATTTTGTATTATTGTTGGTGTTTCAGAGAAAATGTATGGTTGTTTGGTTGGGTGAATTTTTGTTCAAAAGGTTTTATGCATTTAAATGTGACCATCTTTGTTTAATACCATTGTTAGAACTAACCCAGGGACTTCTAAACATTTCACTCCATACACAATCCTAGACTATCTTAGTTTTGTTGCTTTTAATTTCATAGGATTTTCAGGGTGAAAATAAAGATTACATCGCTACATATAAGGCTTGTGCTTGTATATGTAATCCATCATTGCCTTTTCTTCATTATTTCCTCTTGAAACTAGTTATAGTAACTTCTCTTTTGTGAAATGACTGAGAAGGCCATATTCAATACCTTATTTCCTGATGAATTTTTCTGTCTGATTTTATTCTCCAGATATCCTTTATGCCACTTGCATTCTCTGTATACTTCTGCTTACAATAGAATCTAACTCTTTGCATGAACAAAAACTTCACCGTCTATTCCAGTAATCTTTCAAACACATACCAGATTGATTTTAATTCTGATATGTGATTTGTTACTTGTCTCATTGGTTACATTGCTCATGTGATATACATGTATATTTTCTCATCTGCAGCTCACTGCAGACCTGTACTTGAAATTTATGTTTTCACTCCTCTTTTGTCCATATGAGCTTCATTTTTCATTCCTCTTTTTTCCATGTGAGCTTCATTTTAATCACACATAAGTCTCAAGCACTGTATTCTCCATACTTTTTGAAGTTTATGACTTTTTTTTTTGTTAATACCACCAAGCAAGCAGCTCATTCAAGAAATTCTGAGAGAAACACTTTTCAGTACTTTTTATATTAGATATTTAGAAGTAATTCCCATGTACCATTGAAGGATTGTTCTTTATTTATGATAAAGATTTTCATATTTATAGAATCGTTAGTGTCGGTTCATAGTTAATGGGAAAACCATCACAGTTAGAATGTAGTATTGTGTATTTGATTATAATTATTGATTCGTGCCATACATATATAATATTTGGTATCAAGAGCTATACAGGATCTTTAAGATGTGATTTTATTTATTTATTTATGTATATATTTATTGAGGTAGCTCATTTTTACTTCTGCACTGAAAGAGGTGCATTATAAAATAGTCTTGCTGTGTGATTTTTGTATGCACATATTGCTATATATCTTTTTAGAATATTTTTTCTTTTTTCTTTATGACCTCTGGACAAACAGGTCTAGAATTTGCTTGCATGATCCTCAGGATGAGAGGTGATCCTGTGATACCTTTTGAGATGATTTAACTCATATTTTAAAAGAGAAAGTTTGTAAGATGATTTGCTATTGCTGATGATGGTTACCTACTTCATTAAGAGATAAAGATACCTTTAATTAGAAAATCTTTGTGAGACCTTAAAAATGATATGTTCTGTTGACAGTACTTTTTTGAAAAAAGTGATATATGTTATAAAGAAAAGATTTTAATTGAGGATCTTTCAGTGGTAGACTTATTAGGTAGGAACCTTTGAAAACACTATGCTGGAGATGCCCACTGCCAGTAGCCTAATAAGGCACATGGGCTCAACTTTTCCTGTGGCCACCCACTTAAGGGAATCACTGAGGGAGCAGGCATCATAGATTTAGATCAATAGAATGTTTTCATGTTAGATGCTAAATCATAGAAGTTGATTTATAAACCTGAGGCAGATGTAATCATTTTAAAGAAAAAAAAATTTTCAGTTTAACTTCCAGCCTGTTTTTATCAATTTTTATACCAGGAAGTTAATATGTTGTTTTTATATATGAACTTCAGTATTTTTTCCCTCAGAGAGTAATTCTTCACCAAAATCAAAAACCTGGAGAGGTCATCTGAAGCGGCCTTTTATGAAGAAGGTACACAGTGGGTCACCAGCTGTCACACCCACATTGCCATTGCCTGAGGGTGCAACTATTGGAGTCTGTCTGGAGGACTGTCCTCAGGTAACATTTTTAGCTCATATATATCTCCAACTGTATTACAGGGTATCTTGCAGAGCATCATCTGCATATGATAATTTTTCCATTTTTTAACAGATTCCTGTTCACCGTTTTACTACAAAATACTGGAATTTTGTAGGAGCATGACTGATAGAGTATGGAAATTGGCTTGCTTACCAGAAGGGTAAGCCTAACTATAATGGAATTTTGAATCTGAAGCTTATAGATTTATCTATCGAAAGATAGAACTTAGAGATAAGAGAAATATGATAAAAGATATCACTATCCCTGACAGTAAACCGCTGTACAGTCTCACGAAGGCTCGTCTTTCTCGATAGGAGTTCATCATTTCCTTGCTTTTATGTCAAGTGCTGCCTCTAAGTTCAAGGAGCCTCAAAAAATGTGTCCTGAGGTTATATGATAATAATGATAATTCCTGTTTGACAAAGAGGATATATTTCTCAGAAGTGGAGGGAACCAGGAGAACAGGAAGTCCAGATTGGAGATAGAAGGATGGAGTAAAAAAGATTTTGAGCATTTAGGGTCAGAACCTGCAGGAGGGTAAAAGGCATGCATGGGATAGGGTGAATTAGAACAGCATGGTATACTGGGGTTAACATGGTGTTCTTGGACTGAACCAGGGCATGTGAAGCATCCGGGCTAAACCATGGAAAGGTCTGTGGGGCCTAGTTGTGGATAGGAAGCTGCATTTTCAGTACATTACACATGACAGCTAGAGGATGGATGTGAGCGGATGTGGCCCTTTGTATACAAA
>JAUTXX010542524.1:0-10598 GCA_032273605.1 Panulirus laevicauda | reverse complement strand
CACATTTAGACACCCCAATCTGAGCCTTCGAGGAGGATGAGCACTCCCCGCGTGACTCCTTCTTCTGTTCCCCCTTTAAGAAAGTTAAATACAAGGAGGGGAGGGTTTCTAGCCCCCCGCTCCCGTCCCCTTTAGTCGCCTTGTACGACACGTGAGGAATGCGTGGGAAGTATGTATATATATACATATGTATATATATACATATTTACATATTCATACTTGCTGCCTACATCCATTCCCCTAACTGTCCCGCCACACATGAAATAGCATCCACCCCCAACCCCCCGCGAGGTAGCGCTAGGAAAAGACAAAAAGGCCACATTCATTCACACTCAGTCTCTAGCTGTCATGTGTAATGCACCAAAATCACAACTCCTTTCCACATCTAGACCCCACAGACCTTTCCATGGTTTACCCCAGATGCTTTACATGCCCTGGTTCAATCCATTGACAGTATGTCAACCCCGGCATACCACATCGTTCCAATTCACTCTATTCCTTGCA
This sequence comes from Panulirus laevicauda, assembly GCA_032273605.1. Taxonomy (NCBI): domain Eukaryota; kingdom Metazoa; phylum Arthropoda; class Malacostraca; order Decapoda; family Palinuridae; genus Panulirus; species Panulirus laevicauda. Next base: position 10,094 of record JAUTXX010542524.1, on the reverse strand, counting down.
CACCTTTCACCCTCCTGTATGTTCAGGCCCCGATTGCTCAAAATCTTTTTCACTCCATCCTTCCACCTCCAGTTTGGTCTCCCATTTCTTCTTTATCCTTCCACCTCTGACACATATATCCTCTTTGTCAATCTTTCCTCTCTCATTCTCTCCATGTGTCCAAACACAGCCTCTTCTGCTCTCTCAACCATACTCTTTTTATTTCTACCTGCATGAGGTTACACTGTGAGTGAAAAGTCATCTCTAGAGAGGCTTTATCAATGGGATTACAGTCATGTCAAAGAACTTCTAACTCTAAAGGAGTTCATCATTTCCCTGCCACTGAAAGTAGCACAGGAGCTTCTGGAAAGAAATTCCTAGGTAACCCCAATACTCTTTCTTAGAAAGGGGTCCCTGGTTAATCATACTGAACATTATCAAGCAAATTGCAATTTGCAAGTGACTGTTGACCCAAGATTTTTGGCCAAAATATCTTACCATAAGTCTCATTTAATAGTCAACCTAAGTTTTTCAAGGGCTTACGAATACTGAAGTGAATGAGAGAGGTGCTTACTAATTAAACAATAGAACTCAGACACAAGAATAAACCATTTACAATTGTAAGCAATTATATCACTTGAAACATTTATCTATAGTATGTTATAGGTCCATATCCAGGATTTTATCATGGAGGATGGCAAGTATCATTCAGCAGAAGGCACTCCCTTATGCTGTTATAGGTGAAATAAACACTTGCATTATTGATATACATGAAACAGTACCCATGTCTTACATGTATCATGGTGAAAATGAAACAATATCCTTATCAGCATGGGTAAGTGTGGTTGGTAAATGTAAGATTGTATCTGCTAGTAGTTCCATTGGTTCTAGGTCATCAACCAAACCTCAAAATCTTGATCATAGACACTTTGGAATATCAGTTTCATTACAATGTGACGTATGTGAGAACAAAAAAGATAATGCGTGTACTGTCCTGAAGCTAAAACACAGGTGTACTATGGCAAAACTTGCTGTCAGTGAAAGCGTGCACTTCCTTTGCTTCCTGCCAAGGAACACTGCTTCCCCAAAAGGAGCAATTCCTCCCTAAGTACAGGCCTGCTATTTTCTTGAAGTACAGTTCTCCATTAATAACTCAAGTAAGCAGTGTTTCAATAACATTACAATAAAACTATTGATAAGTTTTCAAAGATATACATAGATTATGTTTTGTCAATTCAACCGCAACCATTTTCACTCATCACAATACACATACATGTTAACTCATGCATCATTCATCACAAACTAGATAAAGTCAATGAATTACGGGAAGTTAAAGCCTGTGTACTATGTTTACATGGTACACATGTGAGGCATTAGCATCACATAATATGCTCTTATAAATAAACCCTTCATCTGCAGTTCTTCATGCTGGCACCAATGCCACTTAATGGCGGAACATCTTTGTACTAATCCTCCAAGAAACACAAGACAAACCTGCAACATTTTAATAATGAATATGTATTTTCCATATTTACTTTTATGTACTAGTAAGTAGTTTACCAGATATCTCTTTTATTGTCTTTGATATAAATTGTGGTTTTGTCTTGTTTCATGGAGGACTAGTAGAGGATCTATGTGGCTAGTTAGGCCTTGGCTACTGTAACAAAAGGACTATGAATGATGGTGATGGTTTTGTGAATAAAACTGAAAATGATTAAAATTCTTTGTTCTTCTGTTCTTTATTGTTTTACACCAACCCGCCATCTGTTTCATTTCTTTGTGCTCTTATTTGGCCAAGCATTTCAACCTCTAGGAAGTGGTGTTCGTGGAAGAGTCATCCCCAGTTTTAGCTTAAGAAGTTTGAATTTATGTATAATATATAAATAACACTTACCCAAACTGGAGGATCTTGCATGTCAAGGCTACCAGGGACAGGGGAGTTATGCAAAAAATGGGTGGATGTTGGAGGAACTCATCGTGATTGCTGTCCACTTTCACACTTTTTCTGGTGTTACAGCTTCCCATTATAGGCTGCAACATCGTGTATTTACTTGCTGAATATATGTCTTTTTCTGTTTGGAACACCTTCAATGAAATATTTTGCTGCTTCATCCAGACATTTAACAATTTAGGATTTTTTTCTACCCTTTTTTTATCTTCCTTATGGTGCTCAAACAATATTATGTCCTCTTCTGTACTGTCCACTCCCACAAGTTTTGCAAATCTGAAAACATCATGGTGAAGTATAGAACTACTTCCTCAAAGCCTCAAAACTAGGTTATATACTGAGACGAAATTTTTGCTACATGCCATTCATTTTCACAGATGCAACTTCCAACCATGACTTTTTTACATTGTTGATGGCTTTCATGATGTTATAACTCTCAAAAGATTCTTTTGGTATGCTAATTGTGACCATATTTTCCTGATGCAGTGGGAGAGGGTGCAATGCAAATATTAAGCCCCATGTATGGCAATAATTCCCTGATATTGGCTGCAGCAACCAAGTCATGTTAGGAAGCAGAAAATTTACTTAAATATGTTCAGAAAGGTTGTCCAGGTTGAAAGGATAACCAGGGGCGTTAATTCATTAATCATATAACCTCAGGACCCCTTTTATATGGCCCCTACAGCCTCAAGGTTGTGAGGAATTCCTCAACAAGATTGTACTCCTTTTTGTTCATTGGTGATGATACAACCTCACCAAAGGTAACACTTAATTTGTGGTATAATCACAAGCAGGCAGAGTCTAGTAATATCACCAGGGACATTGTCAAAGTTAAGCAATGCCTTGTGTGTTAAGTTGTTCTTTAAATAATAATCCTTCACACCAGGTAGAAATAGGAATTAAACTATTCCTGAATAATTCCTATCATTATTCCAGATTTCTTGTTCAAGGACCAATCAACAGGGAGATTTTTCTAGGTTGTTTCTTTATAGCCCAGGATGTCTTGGAGTGATACACCACAAAGGGTCAAAGTCTCCTGCAGTGTTCCCACCTAGCAGAAAATCCAGGCAATCTTTGGCTACCTTGAACTCAGGCATGGTATTCTCTCTTCTGGAAGTAAATGTTCTACTTGGCATGCACTTCCAGTAAAGCCATCTTATTAACAATGAACGTTCAGTGATGTGTGTAGCTACCATCTTCAGTAATAGTCTTTGATAAATCCAGATACTCCTTTGCTGCATCCCTATCTGCACTTGCAACTCACCATTCACTTTAGTGTTCTGCAAACCACTACACTTCTTAACACATACAAACCAGCCAAGATTAGCCATAAATGCATCACTTTCTGAACTTCCAACATATCTATTCCTTAGATCATATACTCAGCTTTCTGGTGAATAACCATTGTACTTACTGGATTGTTATGTTGATCCTGATTTTCATTCCATGCATTTAATATTTGCTCCAAGTTCTCCAAAGCTTCAATCTCTTGCAAATGATTTTCATCCCACTTGAGAGAGCATGATTTTCATTCCAGGCATTCGAGATTCATTTCATGTTCTCTTTAACTTTAATGCAAGTAATTTTCATTGCACTTAAATGGGTAAAATTTTGAGGAACATATCTCACCTACATTCTCACAAACTGTTTCTATTGTTATAGTGGACAAGCCAAGAACTCTGGTTTATTTCAGCTCCACTTTCACCAGTGTGAAAGCACCTCAAAATATTTAATACTACCTCCAATTTAATGCTTATCCAATATTTCTTGCAAGAAGCACAGGATTCACTCGGGTGCTTTCTACTCATAGCTGTAGAAATGGGGTATGAGTCGGTTATATACAATATTGTAACAAAAGAATGTGGGTTGTATCACCACTATGACACTGTGTGTCAGACTGCCTGCCTTGGTGGATGCTGCCACTAGATAGCTTGCCACAGTGATTGTTTGCTTTTGCCACATGCAATTTTTAGAACTTTTTTGTCTGCATTACATCATTATTTTTTCATGAACATATTTGCCAAAAAAATACAATGGTAAACATAAAGCAGGGCATTTCTGTATATTATGACATTTCACAGCTAGATGTATATCAGTTGCAGATGTGGAAGTGCAAAACAAATGCCAATTAAAGCAAAAAATAATCTTTTTAGTTTATTTTCACGTTTTTCTTTTAAAGAGGTAATGCATGAAGACCATTCTGAATATCGTTTCATTTCTCTTTACCATGTTGGCACTATCATGATTTACGATGCAAAATAGGGGTCTACTTACAAAGCAATTTTTCAAAGCTGCAAACTATACATGACCTGATGAAAAGAAATTAACCTTAAATAATATCCAAGCTAAGGAATTGCTTTCCAAGGTCTGTGTGTATGGCCAAAAGTGATGTTATTGGACTAAAAGAATACTGTAACAAGGTGAGTGGGAATCTTTCTGGAAATAATGCAATGACAATTACTGATAAGGTAAACTAATGCAATTTTTTTTCTTTTACATTCTTTCAGTTCAAGTTGATTTTGGGCTCAACTTTATGTTCTTACTCCCTAGAAATTGGTTAATTCTGAAGTTATAAATTCTTATAGATTCAAATATATTTGGCAAAAGTATTGGTTGCATAGTTTTGCAGTATTTCCATTGCATATCCAAATCCATAGCCTTTTTGTATAAAACAATGATTCTTTAAAGTATCATATATGTGTTATAGCTAAATCTTGTCAATCTATTGATTACTTAATGTTCTGACAGATAGCACATTTTATCTGTTTGCTTGCTACAAAGGCTAGGTGGTGGGCAGAGATTCCATATACTGCAGTGACCTACAAAACTGCTTGCTTATTACTGAAGCAGCTTGAATAATTCACCATTGTGTGTTCACTCATACCTCAAGCCATAATGTGCATTAAGTTGGTAATGTCACTGCAGTCAGACAAGGATTGTGCTCCATGGGTCAAATGCACTTGAGTCCCATTTTCATATTTTAATCTACTGAAGTGCCATAACTATTCAACAAAATTCATAAATTTTCTGAAAGATAAATACAGAATTTGTTCAATGAGAGAAGCATTACAGTCATTACTATGTGGTATAAGGATGTTAGAACTTTATAAAATGGGATTCATGGTAATTGACCACATGTAAAGATCCTAAAGTCATGATTTCTTTGCAATCAAAGCATAATTGTAGAGGAATGGTTGTGCAATGTTTGAAATAAAAGAAGGTAATGGGAAATTTAAGTTGTCTGTTGACAGGCAAAAGATGATTCTTTTTTATAAAATGCCTGTTTACAAGCAGCTGTGAATATAAAACTCATGCTACTACTGCTTGCTAGGTTTAATGTTAGTTGTAACATTTGCTATCAATTCTTGCAATATAATTTGTGTGGACCTGTGGTAACATGCGGCACATTTGAGCATATTTCACCGTTATCTAAATGTAACTATATGATTAGAATCAAACAGATATTGGGTATGTATCATATTTTTATGTAAACATTACATTCCCAGCAACATATCTATATCCTCAGTTTAACACATTTGTTAAGATATTGTTATTGATTTATATAGTACAGTTCCAGTTACCTGCTTTAACCCCATGAACTTGCAACTTGAATAAGCTTAATCTTAAAGCTATTTGAATATGAGTACTTTTCATATACGCAAAACAGCAATACCTAATTCTTTTCATGTTATTGTTAAAATGCAAAGTTATATTTTTCGTAGATATATTTATTGCATGATCCAAAGAGAAGAGTCTGGGGATGGAATATTTGTGAATCCCTTGAGTGTAGTAACACATCAACAAAAGACACACCATAGAAGACCATGTTTTTAAGAAAACTTAGTGTATGATGTAAAAGCATAACCTATGGACTGTTAACTAAAAGCATTGGAGTATTACAAGAAATTTTTACCTCATTAGTGGTAGTCTTCATCAGTCACATGAATACAGAAAGAGCATTAGGTTCTCTTAGTTTGTATGGGCTCTCAAGTGGTGGCAAAGAATTCTAATCTCCAATGTTTGTGCTTGTAGTGTGCTTGAGAGAGAGTAAGGTTATGCACTGATCCATGTCTGTAGAAGATGAGGCCAAATGGGGATACAAGTATGGCTCTGTATTTCTGAGATTGGTTGTTAGAATTAAGTGTTGCATTAAAATTTTCACTTGTGGGAGTTTGAAATAAGTTGCTGTGAACCTTGCATGCCTAGAAACTGATGTCAGTGGACTTTTCTAGACGTGTTGTGTACTGTTCCCTTATTAGTGCCCTTTCCCATTATATATCTTGCTGAAGTTTGATGGTAAATGATAACAATCTTGCTGAAGCAAAACTGCATTACTTTTGGAAACATAATAATCACAGAGAACATGGGCATATATTTAAAAGCTTGTGTGTATAGCAATTCATTTAGTTTACTATATTTTTGTAGAAAATTATGCAGTAAATTATATTTTTATTATGAATGACTTAGTCATATATTTTAAGATGGTTCACTTGCTATCACATGGCAGATATAATTCAAAGCATAGGGAATTGGATGTTTAAATAAAATATATAGCAGTTTTGCAAGAACAAGACTGATTACATTTCCTGGATTGTAAAGATTAGGTTTTGGTAAAGGAAGCCATATGCTTCAGTCTTTTACAACTTACATTGAGAAGTTATACTTCACACACTGCTAGGATAGGATGAAATTATTGAGTAATCTCTTGCTTTTCTATAAGAACAAATTATTCTACATTACACATAAAACTGTATTTCCAAGATAGACCATATACTGATGTCCAATACAGGCAGTTAACTATGGTGTTTCTCCCATGCCTTATTAAATCAATATTTCACCAATGTCTCAATCTTAGCTCACCTGTTCTCTCTCTCCCACACCAGTTACACTTAATTTATATGAGCTAATTATCAAGTGAGTAAAGAGCTAATATGTTATTGTTACTGGCACTGGAGAAACACCAACTTCTCAATTCTAAGTTGAAAAATTTTGCATTGATCATCATGTATGATTATCTTCATATTTCAAATGACCTTATATTGGTTTCAGTCCAATATTTCATGCTTTTTCTCAAATTGCTCTGCAGTGGTCTACACAAAATGTGTGAACCATCATTAGGCATGTTCTAAGCTTCATCTAACACTCATTAAATATATATTGCAAGGGAAAGTGGCAGCAAGTCATGAGTGGATTGTGTCCAATATTCTTCCCTATGCAACATTAATGATATGTGAAAATGCACTGAAAGTGAAGTCTGCCTAATGAGTAAGCTTGTATGTTCCTATCCCTTTATCATTCTTCAAACACCCAGCTGTCCACTGTTAATATAACACTTTTGTAAAGAGGTGACCTACTTGTTTACATAAAATTCACTCTGATTTAGTAAACAATAAATACAAGCAAGCAAACACTCAGGCATATGCATATTGTACATAATGTAATGTTGTGGATAAAGTCTTGTGACACACCAGAAGCCTGAAGTTCTAGAACATGCTACATCAAAGTTGTAGATGCTAATGACCCTAGCTTTTAATACAGCACACAGTTTTCAGATAATGGAAGTTGTAGAGGACCTTCCATCTCCACCCACTTAAACAGAGAACTCATTACAACTTCAATCAAGTGTGTCTTGGGACTTTTAACTGTAACAGAATATACATAGCAGTATATGCATTTGTAACAAATATGCATACATCATGCATGAAAGCACACACACATACACACACTAGTGTTAACATTACTGACCATGAGTCAGCCTTGGTCAAACCGGGGTCAGATTTGCATGGATTCATATCTTCGGCATAGCAGTCAGCTTACACCGAACCCAGGTGTTCATCCTTCCTTCAGGGTTGATCAGTAAAGGAGTATGTGGCTTAGGCCAGGCTATGTGCATACATACATGAGACTAAAAACATGATACATATATATGAGGTTGAGACAGGACAACATGAGTGTAAATCTCTCTACCCACAACACACAAATAGTAATCACATGCACAATCACTTACAAAACACATGTGCAGAAAGGTTCACACATGTGCAAGCCAACATACATATATACATCAAAGCACACTGCCAAAACATTGCTAAAACACAAACATGCTGCTGCACAATGACACAGAAAATTGTGAATGCACACAAATGCTTTTTCACACAAATAAGCACATAATCAAAACATGAGAACAAATATACATGCCCACCTGTAAAGACAAAATCAATTCACATTATAAGAAATGTACACAACACCATATTACATATGTACAAACACTTCTCCAGCACAAAAGTACATGTACAAATAAAGATCAGATTTTGATTACATGCATAAACACATATAGATGTGCACACATAATAACAAGGAAGCAGATGCACAAACACATGTACAAACAAATATCAACATTAAAAACAAGACATGTACAGACACACACAAAAAATAATGGAAACACATGCACAACCACACGCTATTGCACATAAATATAAAAAACACCAAATAGACACAGAATATATATACACACCAACACATGTCAGAATACATCACAGGCATGCAAGCAAATATGTATGCTGTGTACATGGAAAATATATATGTGAAAATGCATGTGCAACTGCAAACACAGACATTAGAATATACAGAAACATACAAGTAAATAAAACACCACATATTTGTGTCTGCACATTGCACTTTAAAGCTCACATCAACATGCATAAAAATATATATGTACAAACAAACATACCACCATATACCATGGCCACAGGAGACATGTACCTAAGACATATGAAGGAAAACATAAGAGACAACAAAAACTGAAAAAAGCAAAAAACACAGATCACCCTGTAGACCTTGAAAATCCAGTTATTCTATACCCTTCTGCTGATTATGCCCCTCACAGTGTCATTGAATCTGTCTTAATTGCCAAAACTAAGAACTTTACTTTGTCCCTAGGAAACTTTAAAGCCCATCCTATTATTAACTAAATCATTAGGAGAGGATTGACAAAAAATTGAAATATAAGAAAAGTGATCCATGACACCTAGCTACCCAGGTCAACCCCCGCCATGTAACCCTCCTTAAACACCTTCCCCTTTACAGTTACTGTCACTCAAACCAGTGTGTTGTCTAATTTGGTAGATGCTGGACGGTACTTCTATTGTGATGTTGAGATTTACATAACTTTATTAAGTATTGGCACCCGATGAAGTGGACTGTCTCAACGAAACCTGTCATGCCAAATGTATAGAAAAATTATGTTAAATAGAATTATATGGACTCCTACTAAGTGAAATTTCACCTTCATAACTTTCATAACAGACTAGTGTGATCATCATCATCAGCTAGAGACTGAGTGTGAATGAATGCAGCCTTTTTGTCTGTTTTTCTGGCACTATCTTGCTGAAGCAGGGGGAAGCAATGCTGTTTCCTGTAGGACAGGGTAACATGGATGAAGGCATGCAAGTAAATGTGTACAAGTGTATGTATATGTATATATATGTGCGTGTGTGGGCGTTTATGTATATATATGAGTATATGAGTGGATGGGCCATTCTTTGTTTCCTGGCACTACCCCTCTGATGCAGGAAGTGGAGATCAAGTATAATAAATAAATTATTATTATTATTATTATTATTATTATTATTATTATTATTATTACATACAGGAGGGTGAAAGGCATGCAAGGAATAGAGTGAATTAGAACGATGTCATATACCAGGGTTGACATGCTGTCAGTGGACTGAACCAGGGCACGTGAAATGTCTGGCATAAATCATGGAAAGGTCTGTGGGGCCTGGATGTGGAAAGGGAGCTATGGTGTCAGTGCATTACACATGACAGATAGAGATTGAGTGTGAAAGAGAACAAATGGAAACATCAGTGAAGGGGGAAAGCGGGGAGATAATAAGAAGTAGTGATGAAGTGAGAAGGAGATGGAGTGAGTATTTTGAAGATTTTTTGTTGAATGTGTCTGATGATGCAGTGGCAGATATAGGGTGTTTTGGTTAGGGTGGTGTGCTAAGTGAGAGGGTCAGGGAGAAGGGTTTGGTAAAGAGAGAAGAGGTAGTGAAAGCTTTGCAGAAGATGAAATCCAGCAAGGCGGCAGGTTTGGATTGTACTGCCGTGGAATTGTGTTGTTGATTGGTTGGTAAGGATATTCGATGTATGTATGGACTATGGTGAA
>JAUTXX010542523.1:9236-19859 GCA_032273605.1 Panulirus laevicauda | reverse complement strand
GTGGGTGGGTTGGGCCATTCTTTCGTCTGTTTCCTTGCGCTACCTCGCTAACGCAGGAGACAGCGACAAAGCAAAAAAAAAAAAAAAAAAAAAGTTATTTTATAGTTGTGTACAGTATGAATACAATGATGAAATTGCAATGGATTTTCTGAATTATAATAATCTACAAGTAATTCATTAAAAGAGTGCCAATGCAATCTTTTTATCCAGAAAATTACAAAACTGAAAATCAAATAATTAATTTACTCTTATATACTATCTATCTATCAATATTGCTGATACTAATGTCTTCATCCCCATCTCCAGCTTTACACAAGACCATCTGATAGAAAAGGCTCACTTACATATTATCATGTGATCTGACAACACCAAACCTTATACCTTAATGGACCTTAAGTCTTTCAATGTGCTCTGCTACTACCACAGTATTATACAGTATGATGCACTGTGCCACCATCATTGTGCCTTCACTGAAATTACTAACCAGTGTATGATTCCAAATCTTATCCTTGGATATCACTGAGAACCCAACAACATAGCTAGAAAAAATATCAATCACCAAAGACACCCTAAATTATCAGAAAAAGTGTAACTGCATCATCATTTCAAAAAGCGTGAATTATGGAGTCAATATTGAAAACGTTTTTTACAGCAGACAGAACAATTTCTCTTGTATTCTTGTTTATACTCACAATGAAAAAAGTTTTTAATTTAATCATGAACAAAATGTCCCATCTGTTTAAATAAGTTATTTATTTAATTCTATTATACTTAGTTGCTGTCTCACGCATCAGCAAACAGACGAAAGAATGGCCCAACCCACCCAAATACACATGTATAAACATAAATGCCATCTAAGTAGATATGAATATAAATGATGCATATGAAATATAAAAATACATAAAGTATGTAAAAAATACTTTCCCTCAAGAAGAAGGACAAAGAATACTCCCTATATATCTCCTGCATGTCATGGAAAGTGACAATGAAAGGTGGGAGTTGGGGGTTGGAAACCATCCCTTCCTGTATTGCTTCCCAAAAGAACCAGGAAGGAGCCAAGCAAAGATCTTTCCCTCTAAGGGTCATTCAGTTATTTCTGACACTATCTTGCTTATGCAGAAAATAACAAACCCATATGAAAGAAGAGAAAGCAAAAAATACATGTTACTTATATGAATGGGAATCATCAAATCATGACTAAAAAACAATAAAGTGTGCAATATATCTATATGTGAGTAAAATGAAATGACACTTCAAAAAATCCTAAAATCATCATAATATTACATAAATAATGACGATCTATGCCACCTGCAATACATCAGTTCAGCATCCTGCCTCACCAATATGGAGAACAGTACTATACACTTTTTTTTAGGGGGAGAGAATATTTTGTTCAATGATATATGATATATAGAGATATTCTATATGGGAATTTTCATTTTCAATCTTTTTGATTTTTGCACATGGAAAAACTACCCTTTCAGCAAGAATGCAAAAAGATAGGGTTAAATCCCATCTCTACCTATTACAATATTTCTTTCTAAAAACATATTCATATTCTTGTATACCCTCTCTCCTCTTTACTAATACCACATCCCCTTTTGTAAATCCTTATGCTGAAATATTATTTGCAAACCTCATTGCCCAGTGATAGACATATTCCATGTATCCCTTCATCATCATCATTTTAATCAAGAACCCACTTCTTTCTACATGTACTCTCTCCCAACCATCTGTTCACATCATACATTACATGCAGTTTTTCCCCGGGATCTATTCATTTGGAAAGTATCCTGAAACTTTAGTTTGTTAATATCAGACCCATAGCCAGGACTTCCCATGTGAGTGGTCAAAACTTTCATAAAGTGAGCCTTTTGTTCAACAATCTAGTCGCTGCAGATGGAGATGAATGATAGAGAGGCACTTTGCATGAATACTGATAGTTGGATTTGCTAAGAATAGCTTTTATTGAAGATTTCAGGGATGTAAGAATTAATTCATCAAATGGTGCTATTTACTGCAATGATGGAGGAGGACCTATCATGTCAAGATGACCCCTCCCAACATATTTCACAGTAATGGATAGGCAGTAATTACAACAATATGATCTATCTCTGGAAATTCAGTTTAGCTCATTCTCAATATATGTAATTCAGGTATTTAGGGAAAAAATGTAATGTTAGAACAAAGCTTTTGAACAAATGTACAACAGCATGAGTTCTTTTATGATGCTCATGCAATACATTGCATTTTTTAATCTGTTTCATATAGTACTGGTAAACAGTCATATGCTTCTTTATTTTAAACAAATTAGAGGACTTATGCTAAATTCAAGAAAGTAGAGTTGTAGTTATATCACCAAATTTATACATATTAAAAACTACACATATGAGAGACACAACTCCTTAATTGATAATAAATCTATTACTACTGACACTCATGCAAATTTCTCTGGGGTTCCTTCTGAAGACAAATTGAATGAAGACAAGGGGCTCCTCTTGGGCACATCAGGCAGACGCAGATCTGTGAGAGCATGATATTTTCATCAGCCATTAACACTACAACATTTATCCATCTAAATATATTAATCTCAACTCCATTTCCTTTTTTAATGACAAGAACCTCAGCATACATCTTAGATGACTTAAAAGTATCCTAAATTTATCAAAGCACACAGCACATGTCTTTTTTCACTCAAAAGTATGCGAATCTTATGTCCAATGTGCTAAGCATACAAAGGTTATTCATTTCACTTTGCAAAGCATCTAGAATCATCCAGCATAATCAATATATCTAGTCTACCCTCTCCTCTAAAAAACAATACACCTCCATTATATATGACAAAAATATGACTCATCACCCACCACAGAATAAATCTCTTAATCTTATATCAAAGGCCAGTTCATACACAAAGTAAGAAGCCACATACCAAATTTCCCACACAATCTATTCACAGACTGAATGTTAAGAACACATTGCATTTACCCCAGATTTTTTTCATGCTGATTGGGTTTAACTTCTCTCATCTTGGTTACTTTAAGACTTGTATCCTGAATGCCAACAAACTACCAAAAAATGTATTTCAATAGCCTTACAGCTTCCTTACTCAGTACAGAGACCAGCCAACCTCTTCAGACAACAAAGATTTCCCTAACTTTGACAAACCTTGAGAATGGATTAAAACAGAAGAACAGCTATATACAATAAAACAAGTTTCATGGAAGGAAATAAAAAAGTCTAACTAGAAGTGAGGGAACTCATCTATAAACAGAGGCTAGTAGCCATGGAATACCAATGTTGGGAGACAGAAGGATGAGGAAAGACACAATAACACTCTAAAGATTTCAGAATGAATTTGATGAAGTAAATACTGAGCAGTTGTTCAAATCAAGAAATGGCTGATTGATAACAGGACATAGCAAAAACTAAATAAGAATAAAATTACAAATGATATGAAGGCAGAAAACTAAATAAGAATAAAATTACAAATGATATGAAGAAATTCTTCTTTTGTAACTGAGAGGAAACTGTAAATGAAAAAAAAAATAAATGAAGAAATTCTCCTTTAGTAACAGAGGAAACTGTAAATGAAAAAAAAATAGTTCAACAAATTGTACAATACCAAAAAATGCTTAAAGACGTTTGGCCTCAAGAATGCAAAACTCCCTCCCTACTGCACAAATGGGTAAACACTAAGCTCTGATGCCATAAGAATGCATCCATACATCCCTAAAGATACAACACACTAAACTCAAGAAGGCAACAAATAATAATTAGTTTGGGAGCTGAGAAAAGAATATTTTTTACAAATCTACTGATGTATCAATGTCCATATTTTGCAAAATCAATGAAAAATGTTATCTACACAATTTAGCATATAACAGAATGGACAGTGCACTTTATCAGTTTGTAGAGATGCCTTATATGTATATACAGTATATATATTCTTTACACCTACCTGTGTTCTCATTTCCATACTGCTGATCCACCTGTTGAGGTCCTTCCTCATGTTCCAACAAGTGATTCAATTCCGACAGCAAAACATCTTCATCTTCCTCAGTGTCTGGTGATTTTATGCCAGCTGCAAGCACTGAACTAACATCTTGGCACTCATCTAATACCTGTGCAAACAAAACTCAAGTCAATGCAGAATTTCTCATCTATAAACCATGATCATATTCATAAAACATTTTTTCATTTCCATAAACTACCTTTTTGAAAGAGTAAAGCCATTTCAGAGAAGTTTAAAAACTTAGCTATGAACTCTAACATAAGGCTTCATTCACATCCAAGACATCAGATTCTTCAGGGAAGGACAAAGATACTGTATGCTACACTTAACAATGAATTTCACAAAAAATATGCACGAGTGATCAGGTGTAAGATGGAAAGTTATGCTGCCAATACGCTGTGTAAACTTATCATACAATAAAGTGAGTTGATCTATCATAAACACAATCATAACAGTACAATTATGCACAAAAATATCTTGAAGCTATTATGATGCAATATTATTTAGCAAGTAGCTCAGAAGTCAGTTAGTGAATAGATGTATTCTTCACTCTATGCACAATAATATGATCTTGAACAAACACCTTTATCAAAGCTTATTGCCTAACAAATACTACCAGACATCACCTGCTGTACATCATCCATGGTTTCAGCAACACTATCAGGCGATGTATCTCCTGACACAGCTGTACGTAGAGCCTCTACACCCACTCGGAAAGCTTCTAACACTTGCCTTTGAATAAAACAAAGAAATCATACAACACTGACAACACTGCTTTAATATCAGTTCTCAAAAATCAACTATTTGTACCACAAAAAAAATCACATACAATTTACTCTCTTACTTATTGAGGAAAAAAGATTAAGCTTTCTCAAAGTTATCTCACATATGCCAGTGCAAATGACAATATACATCACCACCAATCAGGGGAGATGAAAAGAATAGTGGTTCACTTAATAACAAGTTTAGAACATAAAAATAACTAGAGTTCATGATTTTCTATGATCAGTATTCAAAATGTGATACTACTGTAAGTGAATGTGAATCACTACTTGCAAACAAGCTTCTGTATTTGGGAGTAATGGTCAGTAAGGATGGTTGTGAAAAGCTAGTCAAGAGTACTGTAGCATCTAAGATGGAAAAAACAAAAATCCTAGAGGTATGCCAAGAGCTCTGGTAAGTGAGATGAACTTAAGTGTGGAGTGTTTCAGGAGCTTTCATGATGGACTGCTTAACAAGGATAATTGTTTCAAAGTTTCAACTGTAATGCCATTCCAGTGTCAGTCCACCTACATGAGTAGCTGGAATGTCTTGCATATAGAAACAAATACCAAACCAGATTATATGAGCACACATTCTTGGTTTATCTGCTGTGATATGACACCATATGAATCCTGTTCTGAGTGATACAAATAAAAGATTTGGGTTGATGCAAGATTCATTGTCACCAACATGATATTTACAAGTTCCCATTAGAAATGTTAAAATTACATTTGCTACGATGTCTCATAATAAATGTAAGCAGCAACATTTAAGATTTCAATATCACATACATTACAAAACTCAAAGAGGTTAAAAGATAAATTTCAAAGAGCCATCTTCATGTACATAAGGGTTATGGTACCATAGATAAAAGCATAATACTGAGTATACTAAAACTAGGTTCAACTGCTCATGAAAACACTATTTTATGAGAAATGTATGATCAAGATTACAGAATAGCTTTTCTTTACTGCCTCTTTTCCCTCATTAAATATTACCTTCATTTAGTTATGGCCATACTATATTCCAAGCCTGAAATATGACACCCCATTACAAAGACTGCTCCTTCCTGATTCCCTATTTATTTGCTCCTTTCCACCTACTGTTGTTCCTTTTATTCTAGTCATAAAGAGTAATATCATTTGCTATATTATGATCATATTCCTAACATTTTTACAGTTTAATTTCTTGCAATATGCAAAGTGCAAAGAAATCACACTACCTGGAGTATTTGAAGAAATTTCTGCTTAAACTATTCTAAACAAGTATAAGGGAAATTTCAATAAACAGACAGAATGATGAACTAATACAAAATGTGTTAATTTTTCCAATGTTTTATCTTTATCTGGCATACAGTTCAAGGAAAATCCATCAGAAAGATTATGGTGCATGTGTAGTTCCTAAACAAACAGGAATATTCTGCACTACACCCGTCATTATTAATCAATCAGCAAAATCCTTAGTAACCCACTTGTTAATCCGAGTGTCTTGCAGCTGCTGGATGCAAGATGTGATATTCTCCAGTGCCCCCAGCTGTGTAGTTAATGACTTCTCCAATCTCTTCTTCCTCTTCAACATTGACAATGCCTACAAAATTTTACTATCACCCAGATATTCTTCGAAAAGAAAATTTACATTTAGGTTAGTCAAACCTATCATAAGAGCAAAATAGGAAATTCTGAAGACATTCATTCAATCATAGGACACTCATTCCATGTGACCCTATAACTTTTTAAATACTAAAGGTCTATTTTCTTTGTAATGAATCCTTAATGAATCAATATTTTTTCTTATCTTAAAGGGAAAATATTACAGTGAAGTCATTTTTTTCACTATGCACAAAACATCAAATTTTGAATGAAATAGCATTTATAGAACAAAATGCTTTCTGCTCTATACATCAGTTTATATTCAAGAACATGGAAACTAGTGACCCAGAAGTCAGAACTTCTCCATTTTTCTGTTGGGAATCAATCTTACCTAGGAAGGCAAGAGGGTTTTGCTATCCTGGTTTAAAAGTAAAGATCAGGTTTTGCAAGTCAAGCATCAAGGCCTTGTTAGTCTACGAATCAAGGCTTGCTAGTCTTCTGAACTGAGTCACAATTAAAGATATGTCAGTCACAGTGTTAAGGTATTTTGGCCTGAATTCAAGATATGCTTGTAAAAGGATTAAGGTATACAGTTCCAAGGTATAAGTTTTGCTAGTATCAGATTCACAATTCATTAGTCCAAGTATGAAGGTTTCCTACTTAATGACTGGTCTGCTTCACCTGGGATCAAAGGTTACTAATCTAAGAGCCAAGGATCAGGATTTAGTCATCCAGGAATCAGGAACTACTTGTCGAGGAATTAGTTTACTAATTCATGAACCAGGGTCTGTTACTGTAGCAATCAGAATTTGGTAATCATGGCTTCAGAATTTATTTGTCCAGATATTAGGGTTTGCTAGTAGGTAACAAGGATTTAGAATTTGACAATGAGGATAGAGTGCTAATCTTATGGATCAAGATTTCCTATTTAATGGTAAATGATATATCTTATGGGTCAAAAGTTGTTAAGCTGCAGAATTTGCTTAACCAAGGATTATGATTTGATACATCAAGATTGAAATTTCCTAGGTTACAAGTCAGGGAAGAAGTGTAACATAAATTTCTCATCATTTGCCTTAATGGGAAAAGTCCCCCTGACTTACCTCAGGTTTAGAGCCAGAACTTAATGCACGCTTAGCTTCTAGGCGTAAATTAGCAGTCTCCTCACAGAGTTGAGTAACACTGCCCTCCACTTGCTGCTGAGCACACAGCAAGTCCTTTTCCGCTGAAATGTTTAGGAAGAGCTTTTATAACACAAACCTTACAGTAAGTTCCTGCCACAGAATTCCCTGCTATGGGACTTTTGTAGCACACAGGAAGCTGGCCATTCCACAAGTTGGGACCACAGGTCAAAAAGTGCAAAGATGTTGAGTGTATGTCTTTGTGTGGTGAGTACAAAACAACTAAGGAAGCTGTTACATCTTGAGCATGAATGGACTTGTGAGATAAAAATGACTTCTGTGATGCTGGAAAGACAGGTGATGTCCTCAATGCACATGAGAAAATGTAACACATACATGCACAGAGAGTGAAATTTTAACTGGGAGTATGTCTAACGCTTATCTATGTAAATACATAGGCAAGTGGCAATATCAAAGGGGGAAATCACCTTTGACAAGACTGTATGATTATTGACAAATGGCAAAGGAGCCCACCTTACCTTGCCCCAACAGAAATGCTTCCTTGAAGCTACAGGGGCCAAAAGAAGGAACAGAGAAGGGGGCCAGGTGAGGGTTGTTTCCTCTATGGGTCAGTCCTCTGTTCGTGATGCTATTTCACTAATGTGGGAAATGGCGAGTACGTACATGAGTATATATGTATATGTCTGTGTATGTGTATGTATATGTGTCGATATGTATATGTATGTATATGTGCATGTATGGGTGTTTATGTATACATATGTGTATATGAGTGGATGAACCATTCTTCGTCTGTTTCCTGGCACTACCTCGCTGACACAAGAAATGGCAATCAAGCTTTATAATGAAAAATATCATATTTATATATAAATATAAATATTTCCTTTTTTCCTTTTTATCCTGATCGCTCTTCTTACCTAAGCAAGGCAGCACCAGTAAGAAATGAGCAATAACCTCATTTGCACAAATCCCCTCTCCAGCTGTCATATAGAATGTAATGTTCCAAAACCACAGCCTAATCACCCTCAGCAAATCCCTATAAACTAATGCATGGTTTATAATATCACTATTACTAGCGTGGAATATCAAATCATAGTTATCCCCGCAATCACTCTTGCAATAAATGACCCAGTGATGAAGCCTTCCCTCATTTCAATTCATGTACTGCCTTTTCTTCTTCCTCCCACTCTTTAGGACACACACACACATATAGCAATAAAAACATTGTTCATATATAAAATGGTGAGAGACTAGTGCAACATGAGTGTAAACCTCTCACTCCATAGCATGCAAATATAATCACAAATAATCATAACACACATGCACATACACACTACTTAAAGAATGTAAAAGACCCATGACAAATAATCATACTAGAACCAAAGGCACGATACACCACTTCTACTTGACCTTATCTTTACACATAATAGCACAGATATAAGACTTATGAAATATGATGCTACTCCTGAAAAAAATAATTATGTAGTGTTTGATTATATGTGATGGAAAAGAACCTGGGGGCACAAGATCCAAAGAGGGATGAAATGTCAAGGTAACTAGGTGGAGCTGATCAAGTTCTTTGAGAGTAACGGCTAGGTGAGGGAATTTATGTTGCAAGGGCCATACGACTATGTCTCTGACACCTATTCCCTTCTGGAACTCCCTCAAGGGGGAGGCCATGGCAACAGAGTCTCCAAAACTTGTGAGCTCCAGTGCTGCTTCTTAGCCTTTAGTGCTTCACCCATAACAGGCCACTGGCAGAGAGCAAATCTAGTACAGTGTTAGCAGAGGCTCCTACCTAATGTTCCTACTGACTACTTCCACCTAATGCTTCTGCCTAATATTCCTATTACTACTTCTATGTAACATTTCTATCTAATGCTCCTACCAAAATATTCCTACCTAATACTTATATCTATTATTCCTAACATTTTGCCAAAAGGCCGGGCTAGCACACAGCGCTCACCACAGGAAAATCCAGAGTTACGAAGCAAGAACTGTGTGAGTTAAAATTGTAAAGTGCTATGTGTGACAACGAGAGATTATATGTTTGTGAACAGAATGCTAGAAGTCTACATGTGGGTGTGGCAAAAAGAAAAGACAGCTACTTGAGTCAGAGGAGAGCAACTTGACAACCACAGAAGTGCTGTCTTTATATGCAGCCATCACTAACCCTCCTCATACCCAGGAGGCTAGTCCTGGTAATATACCTCTCTGGTTACAAGAGCATACACCAATATATAAATGATTCTGTGAAATCTTTAATGAAGGGGTTAGAACGTGGGTACAGCCTTTAAGTTTCAAAATCAGGTGGATGATGGATAGAGAAAACAATTCAAATGGCACAGTACCATAGAAACTATAGGCCATGGCAAGAAGTTGGGCAAAAATATGGTTAGAAAGGATGTAAAGAAATACTGTTTGGTAGGGTGAGGGATGACTGGAATAAACTAATTCTAGGAAACCATAAATACAAGCATTTTACAGATGTGTAAAATGCTGCTTGATGGCAATGTGATCAGGAGAAAGGGCCCTATGAGTGTAAAACAAGAGTAGATGTAGGTAAATATATAAAACCACACATTTCAAAATAATGGTTTTTGATACATTTAGGATTTAAGAAAATCTTAAATCGTTTGTTTTCTCTGTAGTAAAGGCAAGCTTTTAAATGCATACATATTATTCTAAGTTTACTTCCAGTGAGGAACTCACCTAATTCAACTTGGGTGATGCTAGGTTTATCTGTGTCCCCTGGCATGGCAAACTTAACATATGTAGTGCCACTGTGGACTGTAACTGCAGCTAGTCCTTTGTTTGCCAATGTTTCAACAATTAGATAGAGGTTGTCAACCGACCCAACACTCTCACCAACTTGATTGTAGAGTTCAGCTAAAGACAAAGGTGCACTTTTTGAGTTTAATCCACTGCATATTTTGTACACCTTGTTGCACATTTCCTACAAAAAAAAATATATTCTATATACATATCATTAACACTATCAATATCATTCTAATTATTATTATCATCATTACTATTACTATCATTAGTAGTAATAGTAGTACGATCATTGTCATTATCATGTAATCCTTGAAACCCTTTTAAAGGGCTCCTGCAATTTAAA
>JAUTXX010542512.1:0-10286 GCA_032273605.1 Panulirus laevicauda | reverse complement strand
CCATATTTGGCCTCAGGAACATCCCTCCTTAGTGTCCAGCAGTAATATGCTGCTATAAAGGGGCTCCAATTTCTTTGGTACCATTTTTCCATGTCCAGAATGTCCTGGTGAAATCTTTCGCCATGCTCATCATTGACTGCCCCAAGATTTTATGGGAAAAAGTCTAAGTGCGAGTCCAAAAAGTTAATTTTTAGACTCGTATTGCACCCCAGAGCTTTATTTGAAGTCAATAGATCTACATCACAGTAGTTTTCCGATCAGTGATTCCCCCAAAAGTCTTTGCAAACTCTCTTGAATGACAGCCATTCATTTTTTTCAACTTTATTTAGCAGCTCTTCATTGAACTTTTCATCTTGATGCAGTTCCCTGATTTATGGTAGTACAAAAATACCCTTTCTGGTTTTTGCCTCTGATTCTAGGGAATTTATTCCTCAAATATGTGAATCCATGGCCAGTTTTATTCATACCTTTGATGAAGTTCCTCATCAACCTGAGCTTAATGTGCAAAGGAGGCAGATCATTTTTCTCAGGATTAACAATTGGAGGATTGATGATATTCTTCTTCAATGGAGTCAGTGATGTTTGTTTAGGCCATGTTCATTTTGACCACACTTTCTTTACATAATGATTTTTCTTGTCCAGGCTGTCCCACTCACAGAGGAAACAACAGAACTTTGTGTAACCAAGTTGCAATATGAGTAAAAGTGCCATAACCTTTAGGTCACCATATATATTCCACTTAAAGTCCTCATACTTAATTTTTTCCAAAAGAAGCTTCATGTTATCATATGATTCCTTCAGTGGAGGTTAACAAAATCCAGGCAAGTTTAATGCCTCCAAGACTCAGTTTCTCCCCACTCTCTTTCAAAAACTCCTCACAACTCTCGTCTCTCCTTTGTCAGTTCTTTAATTCCACCTCTTGACTCAATGAACATAACTGGTATTACTGTAACATCCACCACATTATGGAAATAGCTAAGCCTGCCGCTACAAGAAACTGTTTAGATTTCGAAATTTCTTCTGAGCAATTGCTCCAGTTATTCTAAGGATTGATTCGTCCATGTATGGAGTATTGCTCTCACGTCTGGGGTGGTTCTAGCTCTGCATACTTGCTTGACAGAGTTGAATCGAAAGTGGTTTGACTTATAAACTCCCCCAGGCTAACTTCCAAACTTGACCATCTTACCTTATGTCACAGTGTTTGTTCCTCTTCCCCCTTCTATAGGTATTACTTTGGTTTTTGTTCCCAAGGGCTGGCTGCTTACATACCCCCACCACAAGGTAGACCATTTGATATTCAGCAAGCTGCTGCATTACATGATAGCTGTGTGGCCGTTAGCATCTCAAGGGTGGGCCGTTGTGATAGCTTTCTTTCCCAATAACTATGTTCTGGCTCATTGTAAAAGACACGTTTTTCACTTCTTCCAAGATCCTTAGGTACTTTTCCTTGTCTTTTCTTTTTCACTTTCATAATCATTTCCATTTTTCAATTAAAGCCCAGCCTTGATAAGGACTTTTGTCCATGACAAACCTCTAGTGTAAAAAAAGAAAAAGAAAAAAAAATGCATTTATTGCTCTTCTATAAAGATTGATGATATAGCATTGTTTAATCCACCAGTCCATCAAAGATTTTCCCAGGAAGAGCTTTTGTATCATCACAACTATTGAGATATATACCCTATTCTATTTGATCTTTAGAAAAAATCTTATTCCTGCTAAAAATTCATTATTTTGAGTGTATAAGTGTTTGAGATTTAGTGTTTTATCACTTTCTTGAAAGTTATGTTGTTTTTCCTGTAGGCAGTACCATGATTTAGGCAATTTGGTGTAGATAGTTTGGTGTGAGGTAGTGCCATTTTTGACGTATTTACCCCATGTTGTGGAACATTAAAGTCCAATTTACACTTTATATTAGTGTGAAAGGACATAAGTCCACTACATATCTTCTTAACCTGCTTAACCTTCGTGTTATTATTAAGAATTTTCTGGCCTAAATGATATGCTAGTTTCCTTTAGATGTAGTATGTTGTTGCAAATTATTGATGATCTTTTAGATGAAATGTCTTCATCCAGGTTGCTGTGTGAATTATCTGCCTTATGACATCCAGAAGGGAAGGTGCTACTTAATTAGTGTGTAACAGTTTGAACATTTTTTTTTATAAAGAGTTTATAGTTTGCTAGATGTGGGAGGAACTTTTGCTCCAGTTCCATAGATATAGGGTAAGACTCCAGTCCACTCATTTAAAGTATTTCATTCTGCACAAACAAATAAGTAGCTTTTGTGTTATTGTATCCGAATATTGTCTACCATTGAGTGGTAGAAAGTTACTTTTATATTGTTGAGAAATTTGCACAAGTGCTTTGGTAGCAAGATGTATCGGTGCTTTAGAAGTAAAATGGCATACCCACATCTTATCTGTTGCTGCCTCCTTGTTCTCCATGTCAAGTGTCCCCATTCCTTTAGGTTCCCTGTATCAGGTGTAGGATCGATTTAGTACCATCAAATTTTTGCACTTGTATGAGAACACTGAGAAGGATATATACACTTGTAGCCCAACCACCCACCATCTCACCATCTCATTGTTTGATACTGTAGGACCATGGTCTTCTGTTTTATTTTTTTTTTTCCTCAGTTGGTATATTGGATGTCATGTCTGTGAAACCCCATGGGGAGGAGGAATGATCTAACAACATTATAATTGCTTCAAAGACCATATGTAGGTAGCCTACAAGGACAGATGCTTGGAGAATTGTGATACCTTTCAGTATAGCTTGACCATTTAAAGGTTCATCACCCTTAACTCTACTGGAATGCTTAGCATGTGTCCAACAAGCTCCATCTCTCAGTGTAGAAATTAGCCTTGCAACACAAAATATTTTTTGCCCATGTTGGGTAGCACTCTTAAGTTTACAACATTTAGATTCAGAATAAATTTTTCTGAATTTTAGCATTCGGCTGTACTTACTTGGTTGAGGTTGATTAAGGGAAACATACAAGAGACTAAATCAGTAGATGCACTCTGAATTTTATTGAACAGTGGTTGCCATGAGACTTGGAGAATTATACTTCAGCAATCATTGGGTTGGATAAGATGGCTAGCAGTAAGTTGTGTGAGTGCATTACTGGAGTTGAAAATAACTCTTGAATATTATCCCTCGTAAAATATAAGTAAAGAAACAAAACAGTGGTCCAGCAAGATTTTTTTGTAATGCTTCATGCAGCAAGCGATGATGAACAAGTATAATTTTTTTTTATCTAAACCTAGAAAATGCCATATCATTTATTTATTTATTTTGCTTTGTCGCTGTCTCCTGCGTTAGCAAGGTAGCACAAGGAAACAGACGAAAGAATGGCCCAACCCACCCACATACACATGTATATACATACACGTCCACACACGCAAATATACATACCTATACATCTCAATGTATACATATATATACACACACAGACATACATATATACACATGTACATAATTCATAGTCTACCTTTATTCATTTCCATCGCCATCCCGCCACACATGGAATAACAACCCCCTCCCCCCTCATGTGTGTGAGGTAGCGCTAGGAAAAGACAACAAAGGCGTGAGGGAATGCAAGTGCCTGCATTTGTTATTTGTTAAAAGTTTCCCATTATTAGTTTTGAGTTTTATAAATAGTTTTTGAGCATTTTTGTTACCACACATTATGCCTGCTCTGAATCCTGATTAACATATGAGATTGTCTCAAGTAAACTCTTTGTTGCATATATTTTTGCTCACCTTGTAAGTATCTCTATCTCTGATGCCCATTCCCTTTGGGAACTTCCTCAAGGGGATGCCCACAGGAAAAGTCTCCATAACTGGTAAACTCCATTGCCACTTTTTGGCCTTAGTGCCTCACCATAACAGGCTACTGACATAGGGCAAATCTAGTACAGTGTTTTAAGAGGCTCTAACCTAATGTTCCTACTAACTACTTTTACTTAATGTTCCAACCTGCTGCTTCTACATAATACTTCTGCTTAATGTTCCTGCATACTATGTTTACCTAATTCTTCTACTTTTCCTACCTACTACATCTGTCTGCTGCACTTACCAAATTGCTAAAAGGGAGGGCTTGCACTTAGTGCTCACCATGGGAAAACATAGAGTTATGAGGAATGAGATGTGTGGTTAAGTGTTGTCAGGTGTTATGTGTCACATGGAGAGAATGTGTATGTGGACAGGTTGCCAGCTGTCTACATTTGGGTGAAGCAGAAAGAAAAAACAATTACCTTAGTCAGAGGAGTGCAACTTGACAATCACTGAAGTGCTAGCTCATTACACAGCCACCATTGACCTTACTGATACCCAGGTGGGTAGTACCAATACTATAACTCCCAGGTCAGTGGCTGCCTACCAACTACTGCTTTTATACACACAGTAATGTTATATCTTATGATAAGCATTAATAACATTCCAAGAAAAGTCTTCAGCAATTGATTTACCATATTCAGAAGGGAACTAGAATTTTCATGAATTGTTGTGGTGAATGGTTGCATGAATCCTGATTGTTGAATTATTTTGCTTTGAAGGATATGAGCAGCATATTTCTGACAGGAAACTATAAAACATACATTGTAATTTTAAATTTTGCATGTTGAAGCTTTATTAGAAGAGCTGTCATACATAAATATCTTTGCAGGACCTGGTGTTTGAAAATGCCATGCAAATGGAAAGGGAACAGAGAATCCATCAATTGGAGTCGGACATAATTGACATTAATGAAATCATGCGTGATCTTTCCTCCATGGTTACTGCACAAGGGGAGGTTATAGGTGAGTTACAGTCATTGTTAGTAGTCCATGATGTATCAGTTTGAAATGCAATGTAAGGATAATAGGTATATATCGTGGCTGTTTTTAATTGCAGCTGACCTTTTGTTGTTTTTAGAATAGGTTATGCTCTTCAGAATTTTGGTAGAATACCGTGGGAATACTTCCATACCTTTATAATTTTTATATACCCATATATTTCTTTTGCACTTAATTGCTGTGTCTAATTGTAGTTCATCTAAACATGATTAGGTGTACTTATCCCATATTCCTGCTTTTAGCAAGTCTATTCCATTACACGACACTATTTCTGAATCAGTATAACTCATTTAAGTTGTCTCGCTTGTACTTTTCTATGATAATGGTAACACCCATTAATTTCTTGCCATTGCTGATAAATGAAAAGATCATCTTTCATGATATCATGAGCCACATGTTTTAAACCCTAATTGTGTTTTCAGATTCCATAGAGGATAATGTGGAAAGTGCACACAGCAATGTCGAGGAGGGCCGTGGAGAACTGGTGAAGGCTGCACAGCTTCAGGTGAGAACATTGTAGGGTATTATGATTAAAAGTATTTGCATGAATATGGGTTGACTGTTATTACAAGAGATTTCCCAGTAACCAGTTTTATTTTTTATACTTTCTTATTTTTCTCTACCTCACAAAGTAGCACTAGGAACAGAAAACTGAGCCTTAGAGGAAAACATCTTGCTTGGCTCATTATTTTGTTCCTACTGTCAGGAAGTGATAATACAGGAGGGGAATGTTTACTGCCCACTCTTTTCTATTCTTAGTTGGTTTCCACAAAACAAAGGAGATGTGATGATAAATTTTCTATCCCCCGATCCTATTTCCTTTTCCAGAACCTTAAGAAGGTTTGCTTGTCGAAAGCACATGGATCCCTTTATGTTATTGTGTCTTTAGTGGGGAAGAATAGGTCCCAAAGTCCAAGGTAGCATACCTCAATTAGTGTACTTATAATACATTAAGGTACTAATACTTATTATCACTTAGAGTTCAGGACAGGAGCTAAGTAAAAAAATTTTCTTTTCTTGATGGCTAAATTGTGTTTCAGGTGCTACCTTGCTGAGGTGGAAAAAAGTAAATGTTGAAGACCCAGGAGCAATTTTAGAATGCTTGGTGACAGTTCTGTACTTCTGTTTCACTGTTAATAGCTGAAGCATTTTCCAGTTGTTTTTACAGTACTGTTTGAATTATGATGTATATAAAGAAATGGAGCTATATCTGTAAAAGCTAGTTGAATATCATAAACAAGGAGACAAACAGAGGTAGAGAAAATATCAATTGAGATTCTTCTTAGACTACTATTTGGAAATGCATTTAAATAAAGATACTTGCTTGGGAAAGGGATGTAAGGTGAAACATTAAACCATTGACAATCATTTTACCACCTTTGCCTCAGTATTTCTATGCATTGAGGAAAGCAACCATCTTTAGGATTTGATTTATATAATGTGCAGATCTACTCATATGTTTTGCAAATATGGTAAAGCATATTATCATTCATGATTTTCAGAACAAAAGTCGGCGGCGCATATGTATCTGTATCCTCCTCCTCGTCATTGTTCTTACCATCATCGGCATCATTCTTGGACTTCACTTCACCAATCCAAAGTAGAGAATTACTGGTTGGGTATCGCTTCTCTGAAATGCCTGGGACCAGAAGTGTTTTGGAATATTTGCATATGCATAATGAGATGTGTGGAAAACAATGGTATGGAAACATACGTCAATGTTTCAACGACCTTCATTAGGAGATACTGATTCCAGCATTCAGCGAGACTGTGTTCCTCAGCAAGTGATGGTCACCCAGTGGTATGCCTTGGCACATCGCTGTGCGACTGGTCGCTTGTCCCGCTGCCTCCACCTGTTCACAGTGATCTCCCATACCTGACGTGACCAGCAGGTGAATCCAAACCTTATGTTAACATTGTTCTTAATCCCATCCTCTAGGTAAGCTCTCACATTATCACTAAACAATCGATGCCAAGGCAACTATAGGCAAGTGACTTCTGTTTAGTGATAGTGTGAGAGTTTACCCAGAGGAAGGGATTAAGAACAACGTTAGCACAGGTCTGGGTTCATCTGCTGGCCACGTCAGGCAGCAGAGAATGCTGTAAATGGGTGGAGGCAACAGAGAGCAGAGGGCAACACACCAAGGCATCTGACTGGTTGACCATCACTTGCGGGGGTACACAATCCTGCTGAATGCTGGAATCAGTATCTCCTGAGGAAGACTATTGAACTGTCAAAACATTGACATATGGCTCAGCTTTAACTTGTTTGTTTCCATACTATCCTATGTTTCACATTTGTCATGAGATGTCTTGGGGATGGGACCCAAGTCAACACAAGATCCATTTGTGTTTCATATACAACTTACACACATAGTCTGAAGGTAATGTATACAATATTTTTAATGATTTTGTGCATGAAACAAAGTTTGTGTAACACTGAACCATCAGAAAATTAAGGTGTCACAGCGTCAGCCACCCATGTGGACAATCTGTGGTTGTTTGGCATCACCTTCAATCCTGACTGAATTTACATGCTGCTAATAAGCAGTCATTTCCTTACACTTATTCACACAGAGCAGAGAATAAGCAAAAAACACTGAGTAATGCACGGATGTCTGGCAGTGATTATGGTTTGTAACAAATTGTCACCAGTAGAGCGTCAGAACCCAGCGTGGGCAAGTGAGGTCAGGTGCGGAATTTTCCACTTGTAACATCATGTTGCCGCTCAAGAAGTTTTGGATTTTGGAGCATTTTGGAGTTCGGATTTTTGGATTAGGGATGCTCAACCTGTAGTTGAAGAAAGTTTGTTACTTGCTCGGATTTTTGTATTAGGGATGCTCAACCTGTAGTTGAAGAAAATTTGTTATCTGCATGTTTTCTCCATTTGTGTATTAACTGAATGCTCTAATTCCAAACCTTTTATGTATGGCATTCATAAAATTTTCTCATTTTTTTCATGATAATTTTTGAAGATTGATTGCTGAATTACCAAAGATATTTCATATATAGATACTTTTCTAGTCACAGTATACAAACCTATAGCTATCAGAATGTGTCCTAATTGGAAAATCAATAATATCTTAGAAATACAGAAAAAAAGGGAAGATGTAGATTTGGTTGTACTGTATAGGCTCACTAGCAATTTTTTTATTTCTATGAATGAAAAAGTGTTTGCAAGAAATTCAGTGAATGAATTGAGTTTAATGAATATACAAAACTTAATAAGAGATTTTGGAAGCTACAAGTTCTTTTGCCTTATTATGCAGGGCTTGTGAAAAAGTTACATTATGGGTACAATGATGGTAATACAGAAATAGATGTTATGAAAATTGTGTCATGAGATCATTTCAGTTTAAGGCATAAGTTTTATGTTTTCTTACATCTTACTTAGGCAAGTGATATATCTAGCAAAAATATAGAGGGAGACTGTTTGTCTTATTTCTATTACTCAGTCCTAGGGCTCCTTATAGGGGACTTCTGCTTCTGCAGCTTTGAGGCTGCACTTGCAGCAGATTCAGGAAAAGCATTCATCCTTATTGTTAGAATAGATAACCAAAATTATCAGACATTCCCAATACTGTTTCCTGCCATGTAAGATGGTTTAACTAATCCCCATCTGTAACATAACTGTGACAGGTTCTCTTTGTGCCATAACCATGAATGCCCTAACAGTCATGTCAGGCTGCAGACATGAAATTGTATTTTATTGGTTGTGAGTGGTGAGTGTTCCAATTTTACTTTAATTAGTTAATGGAGATTAGAATCAGATGTTGTAAGGTTACATGAAAACAAGGTACTCTGAGCTGGTGGTGTTATGCTTCAAGCTGTAATGTGGTAGCCTATGTAGTTAATTTATTTGATCATACAACCCTAGGACCCCTTTTATGTGGCTTTTGCAACTTCGAGGTTGTGCCCCAATCAGAAGGGAAGTGAAGGACTCCTTTTGAACAAAAGGTTTCTAAGATGAGACTGTACTTCTTTTTTGACCAGTGATGATGATGCAGCCTTGCTAAAGTGACTTTTGACTCGCAATGTAACATCTTGAAGGCATAGTCTGATAACACCTTGTCCATGTGCCACATATTATGTTGAGGGAAAACTTTTAGCAGTTAAAAGATTTCATAAACTTCAAGCTCATACATTTCACAAAAATTTTCAATATTGTTATGTATAGGTTGTTTATACTTTGAACATGGGGTTGTTGTTATTATGCGTTACTTAATGTCGTTAATTGTACACTTTCATTTATCAATGTCAGTCTTTCATTCATTGTAGAATTTTGTTAAGGTCATTTTAGTTTTTCAGTGCATACTCACATTTAGATCCACCTCCAGATGATTAACAGTTGAAGGAATAAGATGTATTTATATCTGAGATACATTTACAGTGGTACAAGTTGAAGTGTCACTTGAGGGTGCTTTTCCTTGCAGTACTTACTTTTTAATCTTGTTAGTGATATTAATGTGATAATAATGTGGAGGTGGAAAGCTGTGTTATATGTGATGCAATATTAACTGGAACCTTGCATTTATGAATATCTTTGTGAAAATATTTTCTAAATAGCTTTTATGGTAAAATGTTCTCAATACATGTATTAGCTTGTTATTATTGGTTTTATCTTAGCAGTTTTTCATGTTCTTACACATGATTTTGTTGAAAGGGTGCCACCTTTATCTATGCATTTTGGGTGTTTTTAGTTTCTGATTTATAAGTACTTGGTATCTGATTAGGAAAAATGCAGCTAATTGGACACGGCAACTGTTTTGAAGTAACATGAAACAGATAGTGTAGAAGTTTAAGCTGAACTTGATGTAATCACCCTATTGCTACAAGCCCTTCTTTTCCAAACATAACTGCACATACATGGATGCATGTTAGATACTATTTACACAAAGTTGCAGGTTTTACAGAGGCTCTTTTCTTCATTTTAAGAGTATGGCACACCTAAGGAGCCTTGCCCTTGGTTGGAGAATATGACAATTGAGAAGTGCTTGTTTCCATAGATTGGTGTACTGAAAAGCAGTGGTTGGATTAAAGAGGTAAAAGGTTTGTTTTTTATTCTCATGTTTCATAGGTAGCAATGTACCATGTTTTTTACAAAAAGAAATTTTGATATTGCAGACCTAAGTGCTGAATACTCAAGTGATTTTGGGAATTACTGTCCCATCAAAATGAAGCACTGTTATGAAGCATATTTTATTTTGACAACATTGTCTTGTTTTTGTCTTTTATATGCAAAACATTCCATGCTTCCTGTATGAAAAAGACATATACTTACATATCTTAATTTACATTGTATTGTAAAACTGCTTTTTATATAATTTTGTATGTTACTTTTTATACTCCCATGATCCAGATACAAAAATTCAGGGTTTGCATAATTGTTGTTTCCCCCCTGTCCATGCAACATTCACTTTTCACTCAGAACATTTACATTATCTCTGTACT
>JAUTXX010542490.1:0-10599 GCA_032273605.1 Panulirus laevicauda | reverse complement strand
TTTCATTCTTTCCTCTAAAATTCTAGGCTTGCTGAATAAACGCAAGGATTTTTTTTTCCCCCTTCCAGATTTTCCCTTACCGGCTGTTGTTTCCATAGCGAGAGTAGTAGGGTGAAGAGAAAACCTTCTTTACTCTCTCTCTCTCTCTCTCTCTCTCTCTCTCTCTCTCTCTCTCTCTCTCTCTCTCTCTCTCTCAACCCGGCGATCATATTATTGGTGTATAGATTTCCCGATACACTCACTCTTCAGAGGTCATTAAGCCTTCTGGTATTTTTTTGTCTCCAAATGTACATATGTGAATGTGTACTACTTTTAATAGACGAATGTTTGCAGTCCTGTTTAGACCGAAGGATTCACTGAACACACAAGGTATGATACCACGTATAATGCATTTTAATTAACGTGAAGATGATGGTAAACAATTATACCTCATTCCTATAAACCAATGGTCGACATCCTTGGATTCACAGACCTCCAGGGGATACGTGAAACGTCGTCAGGGGGTACATATGAAATGCATTTCAAGGGAAAAAGATATATACCGTCATTGGGCTATTTTGTTTAAGCAGAGCACTGCTCTGAGCACGTAAGTTCTACTCAGAGCTGCGTTATTTTGGTAAGATTTTGTCAATAGAAATAATAAATAAACAAATATATTCTAAGATAAAGTATAAGTCGCTATTAAGTAGGAATACGCTAATCCTGACACGGAGGCGAAAGGATATACTATCCGAAAAACCATTCCCATCACTTGTACCAGAGGACAGTCTGATACGAATTCAGGCACTCCAAGTGTCAGACTTTGGGTTCGCATGAATATAGCTTTAGTGGTGACATAAGGTAAATGGGAAGATTTAGTTAGCTAAATGAATATCACACAGGTCTGTTAGTACTGAAACCACATCTAATTAACGCATTTACCAACGCAGGATGATCGTTCGCTTTTTATACTTTCCAAAAGAAGGAACACAGAAGGGGGCCAGGTGAGGATATTCCCTCAAAGAGCCCAGTCCTCTGTTCTTAACGCTACCTGGTAGCAGTAAGGTTATAATACAATATTGTATTTTCACTTGTTATGCTTTGTAAGAGTTATCTGTTCTGTGACTTGTTTTCATTCATATTAGTATAAAGTATCCGTAGACTTGTATATTAATTTCTTTCGGAACTTTGCCGGTCGTTTTGACGTCGGTGAACACGGTAACACCCATCTTATCATGAATTTGTAATTCCTTTTTATTAAGGATCATAAATGTAGTAAGTGCTTGAATTATCCTGAACACCTCAAGAAGGTGTTCAAGACGCTTTGACGGTGTCGGCCTCACTGACCCCCCTCTCAGCAGTAGTATCCGATAGGCCTAGAACCTTTAATAATGACGAACCAATCATTTTACACCCAAGGTTAGTACTGACCAGACACTCGCCTTTCACTTTCATCACACAGGAGAACCCAGGGGAGCTTATAACCTTCGGTTTTGGCGCGTTAACGACTCCTTACATAGATTTGTGGACGCTTGACACACACTGGCAACAGTCGTTCTGCTCTGTGGTCACTATAAGTCGCTCATGACATTGGTGACATTTTCAATGCTGGAATGTCACTTCGCTTATTTTTTCTCGAAGTGTGACGAAACCTAGTTGTTTGAAAATATGTGGTTCATCTACAGATATAATGAATTGAAATTCTATTGCGTTTGAGTAACTCGTAGGAAAACGATAGATGAAATAGGCAAACTATATGGGGAAGTGGCAGTGGTCGGTTAGGGCTAGTGGCTAGAGTACTTTGATATGGTAAGATTGAATGACACGGCATTTCACGTGGTAGAAAAAAAAAATATAAGTTCACCATAATTATTATGGGTTTCATCCAGACGTTATACAGACATTTGTCTTTGTCTTTTATGTTAATGGAAAAGAATTCTCAGAAAATTCTCAGAAGAGCCAGGGTTTACCTTATATTGACATACTAGGTAGATGGAAGGATGCCTGAGATATCTGTGTATGTGGTAAATAGATTTAAAAGCACAGTGACTTGGGATCCGAACCATCAATCCATCAAATGTGCACAGAACGATGGTATTCTAACCCAATAATTCAACTTTCAGTGCAACCATTTGACAATTAACTCGTACCTGAAAATGATGATGGTGGAACGCGGGTGTCAAAGGATCAGTTCGGATTTTTCCTTTTCGAACTGCTGGATAATGTTTCGTGCCCCAGTTCCATGGGTTTGTGGGATTTGTTTCTAACAGCACTGCCATGGGTTTGTGAGAATGTTTGTGAACCTATTATATCGGTTTGTGGGAATGTTTTTGTGCTAATTCCATGGGATTGTGGGATTGTTTCTTGTCCTAATTCCATGGGTTTGTGGGATTGTTTCTTGTGCTAATTCCATGGGATTGTGGGATTAGTTTCTAGCAGCACTTCTATGATTGTTTGGGTTTGTTTCTGGCACCACTTTTATGATTGAGGAATTTTTTTTTCTTGCACCATTTCCATGGGTTTTGTGGGATTGTATCTTGCACCGCTTGTATGAATTTGTGGAATTGTGTGTACCATCATTTCCATGGGTTTGAGGGATAAGTTAGTGCTGCATTTCCATGGTTTATGAGGGCTGTTGCTCTCACGACTTCCATGAGTTTTTTGTGGGGGAAAACACCTCAGTCACAATTCAGGAAGCGCATGGTAGTGTGGTAAGGCAGCTGTGGTTCTGGTAACTGCTACATCCCTTTATGGTGGGAATAAAAGGTTATCACGTCCATTTGAAAGACTGCATGCAAGAATGGACGGTATTTACTGATACGTTTGCAACTGTGTGGTTTGTTGAGGGTGGGACTGACTTGGATCTACGGAGTACCTGAAGTATTGTGAAATTTTTCCTTCTCTTTAATAACTACAGCATGAAGTAGTTCACAAAACAAATAAAAACAACATATTAAGTACTGATAGCCGTATTTGCAGTGAGAACTCAGAAAAAAACGTATTTGGAATGATCTTCAATATCTGAAGAGGGATTTCAGATATACTCGGTTGCTGGTTACAGTATAACGTAACGTAATAACCGGTAACGTAATAACCGTGGTAGTGGTTAAGCTTAAAGCCGGAATGACTTAACGAAGTAACTGGCTGAGGGCTCTTTGTTATATATTATGTAATGAGGTTATTAAGGGTGTAAGAATCATCTACAACACTTAAAGAAATGTTTATTTTCATTTTTTTTTTATTTATTATTATTATTATTATTATTATTATTATTATTATTGTTATTATTATTATTATTATTATTATTATTATTATTATTATTATTCTACGATGGGTGTGCGTATCATGACGTTGACAGCTAAATAGGCCTACGCATGTTGACAGTTAAATAGGCCTACGCATGACGTTGATAGTTAAATAGGCCTACGCATGACGTTGACAGCTAAATAGGCCTACGCATGACGTTGACAGCTAAATAGACCTACGCATGACGTTGACAGTTAAATAGACCTACGCATGACGTTGACAGCTAAATAGGCCTACGCATGACGTCGACAGTTAAATAGGCCTACGCATGACGTTGACAGCTTTGATAACCCTGGCAGTTTGATAGGCCCAAAACCTAAATATCCAGCCAGCCAATGAATGACTTATCTAATGTTTGAGATTTGGGACCCCGAAAATAGTAATTCCTTGTCGTCTTTTTTAATGGTTTCATTGAGAATTGCACAACCTATCTTTTAAATGATAGAGACTTCAAAATCGTACAGATAAGAATCGCTTTTTTTTTTTCTGCACGTGCATTTTTTTCTGATTATAGGGGAATTTTGTAATTATTTCCAAAATTCAATGTTTACTCTTTTTATACTTTGGAAAGCCCATACAAACTCCAAATCCGGATACCAGATTTACAAAGTTAGAATTCCTAGTTAGTTATCAATTGTCTTAGGTGCTTTGTGGTAAGGGCTATATATTTAGATGAAATGATGAGGATTATTTCTAAACAGGTATTGATTTCTTTCGGTGATTATCATTGTATATATTTTTAAAATGTTTTTTCTTTTGTTTCCCGCTGTCTGTTTTGTGCGTAGTGGAACGGGCTATTTGTTTTGCTGAAATATTGAAGGTAATTTCTTAATAAGGTATTGTTTTCTTTCATTAAGGATTACAATATATATTTATATATTTTCAAAGTGTTGTGTACGAGTTTCCTATGTCTCCCGCTGTCTATTATGTCTGTATTTCTATTTTTTTCCACCCCGTGGTACATATGTGTTTACGTGTGTGTGTGTGTGTGTGTGTGCGTGTTCGTGTGTCACGAAAGAGAGATAGTGTGGTTTTCGTGCGTGGTTGTGCTACAATTGCGGTAGAGGATATGAGGTGATAGACCCGCTGGTGGACGGACCGACCGCCAGCCAGCACCGCTGCTCTCATCTTCTCCAGCAGCCCACCACCACGCCCTATTCATGTCCGCCTGGCTGACGCCGTGGTTCCGGTGTTTTGCCTCAAAAAGCACAATCCGTACGTAGCCATTATCTGCACCATCTTCTTCCTTCCTGGGTTTTTTTTTCTTCTTAACGCCTGGGTAGCAGCAGCGGCTCAATCGTGCGCAGGCCAGCGAGACGCGACTCAAGATAATGGCTATATGAAAAAAAAAGAGGGGGTGTTAAAATTGCAAAGTGCAATTGAAAAGATGTACTGGTGTTTGTTTTGAGGAGTGTTTTTGTGGTAGACGGTATGGCAGGACGCCTCGCCATCCGGCAGGAAGCAGTGGGAAAGTAATCCTGGAACATATGTGGACGTAACGACTTCGTACTTGTTCACCTGTGGAAGGAGGGATTGAGTGGCCATGTCGTAAAATATTTAATTTCTTTACTCTTTCCTTCCATTTTTGTTCCTCCTTTTTCCCCCCCCCGTGGGTGTTGTGATGCTGTTGTGATCGTAGTAGGGTTATGCGGATAGGTTGTTGCGCAAGTGTCAACGTTGTTAACGGAAACCACAGTCGTATATTTACGGTCGTGGGTGGTATTTTGCTCCTTATATGATCTTACAGCCCTTAGAGACAATGCCACCGAGTCTTACAACCCGAGGAACAGCTCCGTGAGGTACCTACAGCTTCGAGTCTACCCTCCACGCTGCGCAGCAGGGTAAAGTGAGCTTCTTTGGTGTGGGTAATATGCTTTGGACAATCCTCTACTCCTCTCCGTGCCGTGAGGGAGGTACAACTCGGTGTTATCACTTGCCGCTGGAGTCCAGGAAGACCGAACGAAGTCAGCATTAGACACGAGTCGTTAATTTGTAATTTAAGGTAATTTAAGGTTAGAGGAGAGTTGGGCAGTACCACCAGCTACCGCCAGGGGGAGGAGTGAACCTCCGACGTTGGCACGCAACCTCGCCAACAATCCTTCCCCGTTATACGTCGAGTTTGGAGTCGTGGACGGGAAAAGCGACATGCGTATTTCATGTGTGTGGATTCTTTTGGTGTGACGGTGTCACCAGACAAGTCCCAGCCTGACTCAGCATGGAGAGTAAGACCTGTTTGACTTCAGACGGGAAGAATAACTTGTTTGCTAAATATATTGACCTTGCATATCTTGTATCGGGAAAACTCTTCTTTTTTTTTTAAATCTATACTTGTTGCCTCTTGTCATTCTTTAATTCATGTATGATCAGACATTTTCGCAAGCAATTAAGTGTTTCGTATACACACGAGAAAGAAAGACATGTTGATATTCGCCAGAAAGATACATAGAATCCACCAAGCTTTCGACCGTATTTCAAACCATTATCAGCAATCCAAGTGAACGGGGAGGAACATGGACAAAATCAGATTTCATTCCATCAGGGGAACATGGAACGGTTCCCTACATAGTAAACAGAGTTCCAAGTAACTTATCCTTCTACTTGAAGACAGTTCTAAAGTTAATCCAACCCTGTTATTACATTGTAGTTTAATGATTCATATATTATCAGCATCGAATTGTCATTTAGGTAAATCATTATCTAATTTGTTCACAGTACCGGTAACTTAATTAGGCTTACATTCTACAACAATGCTTTCTCTCTGACCTGCATTAAGTCTAGGACTTTTCCCAGTGTACTTTGTGACAGTACAATGTTAAAGATACTTAAAGGCACTTGATTCCGAGGTTTTCCTTAAAGGATATTCATGTTACCGAATCCAATTGAAAGATATACTAGCTTAGCCGCTATAACCTTATCACCTTTTTTTTTCTCTCAGCTGACGCCTAATTTTTCATTAACCGAGGTGGTTTTTATTGTGTAATAAAGAATTGCGTATTTTATCGTCGTATTTGAATGCATCATTGTTGCTAAGTGGTTTCAAGAATATTAGTCAGGATTGAAAATCCCTTAATGTAATGTGGATCTGAAGTGTATTTGTTACTGAAATGTTTTTATCTGACATCATCCTACTAAGTTTATCTTGCTTGATTTATTTGTCAGGAAACGTCTTTGGCAACTCTCCCTCCCCATTTTCTTTCTTTTTTTTATCATTCTAAATATATTCAAGTACCTGACTCAGAAATTCTGGATCACAGTTTTGTAATGCCTTACGAAACATACCGGTGAAAATGTCTTCTTGTGCAAGATAATTCATGTAGCCGACCCTAGCTGGATTATTCGTGTGTGTAAGCGATCCTAGCTGGATTATCGTGTATCTGACCCGACCATTGTAGGATGATTAGCATACCTGAGCAAAACGGCCAAGATCTAGTATACCTGAGCGACCATTGTAGGATTATTAGCGGACCTGAACAATCCTTTCGGGATTATTATTAGCGTATTTGAGCGATTCTAACAGGATTATTAGCGTTCTTAGCATCATTGTTAGCGTTCTTGAGCGACCCATGCATGGTTATTAGCGGACCTAAACTAACCTGTTAGGATTATTAGCGTACCTGAGCGATCCTAGCAGGATTATTAGCGTTCTTAGCACAATTATTAGCGTTCTTGAACGACCCATGCAGGGTTTATTAGTAGACCCGAAGAACCCTTCCAGGATTATTATTAGCGTACCTGAGCGATCCTTACAGGATTATTAGCGGTCCTGAACGACTCTAGCAGGATTATTAGCGGTTCTGAACGACCCATGCAGGATTATTAGCGGTTCTGAACGACCCTGAACGACCCTTGCAGGATTATTAGCGGTCCTGAACGACCCTTGCAGGATTATTAGCGGTTCTGAACGACCCTTGAACGACTCTAGCAGGATTATTAGCGGTCCTGTACGACCCTTGCAGGATTATTAGCGTACTTCGTAAACAGTCAACGGAAAATACGCCT
The DNA here is from genome assembly GCA_032273605.1 of Panulirus laevicauda. Taxonomy (NCBI): domain Eukaryota; kingdom Metazoa; phylum Arthropoda; class Malacostraca; order Decapoda; family Palinuridae; genus Panulirus; species Panulirus laevicauda. The sequence goes on along the minus strand of JAUTXX010542490.1, from coordinate 3,315 downwards.
CATAACTTTCAGGTCGATTAGTGATCTTGTTTCTTATCTCACAGTTATGACTGAAGGTTTCGTGTATGTTTTTAGTCTCCTAGCTCACTTGGGTTTCAGGTGTACCTGACATTTCGAGAGAGGGAGTTGATCTGGAATAGTTGAGTAATGCATTTTTTTGTACGTATCTAGGATCTATTTTATTTCGAAATATCGTTTTCTTTTAAAGTTGTAAAGAAAACATTAGAATTCTACGTTTGTAAGGTCGGTAGAGATGATTTTTTTTTTTTTTTAGACGTAGCGAGGTTTGTTGTTCCGTTGGCGTGATGGGGTGTTGACAATGGCCGGTCGTAAACATTTAATCGTCTGCGTTCGTGGTTTAGCTCTCTAGGAGGCTCGGTTGCAACTGATGAAAGCTTGCAGCTTCCCGCCTGCGCCTGATTCGTATATATATATTTTACCGACCAACCCCCCTAGGGGAGGATGAACAGCTGGGTTGACTGTGGACCGACTGCCGCAACTGGAGTTCGAACCTATTCAGGCTCCACCCCGGGCGGCCCTTGAGTGCGTCATGGTCAGCAACACTAAACACCACACGACAGATTCCCATGACATATACACTATTCAGTCATAGGCAGAGCATGTGGGACACACCTATCCCTATATTAAGGGCCATTGTGGACAATTGTGGCAAAGGAAGGTAGCTGATAACAGTAATCAATAATGTTTACGACAGTATTAGGGATAATGACAGTATTGGTGGTCGTAGATTGTGATGAACGGACGCTAAGGAAAATTGACAGGAATGATGCATGGCAAATCGGTGTTCGTTCGACGTAGTAGCATAGTTACGAGGAAGGGAAATATAAGATAGGTTTGATATATTCTATAGAATATATTAGAAAAACAATATTAGAAAAACATTCGTCTGATTTCCATGGCCAGTTATGGAATTTTCTCAAGTTATGAGACAGGTCGAGATCCAGGTTAAGAAGACCAGGATTGAGTTACGTTGTAAGAAGGCTAGGATTGAGTTACGTTGTAAGAAGGCTAGGATTGAGTTACGGTGTAAGGAGACTAGGATTGAGTTACGTTGTAAGAAGACCAGGATTGAGTTGCGTTGTAAAGTGTGTCAGACAAACGGACGGACGGACGAGCCAACATAGAGATCTCTGTTGTCTATCATATTAACGTTAAATATACAATAGAATAACGGCATTAACAGAGGCGTATCTAGGGGAAAATAGCGCCTATGGCAAGAACTGCAATTGCACCCCTGTCCAAACGTATGACACCAATATTTTTTATTTTCATCACCTCCGCCAAGCGTTAATGCAACTGATAGTACTAAAATATTACTATAATTGAAAAGTAGGCGAGTTTCTTTTTTATCTCACAGAAGCAAACCGTTAAAAATGTTTTACTTGCCATATATATTATCCCTGGCGATAGGTGAGAAAGAACACTTCTCACGCATTCCTCACGTGTTGTAGAAGGCGATTAAAGGCCCTACATACGCCACTGGGCATTAGAATATTTAAATACAATCAATAGTCACTGTTACTGTTGTTTGTTTTAGTTAAATATATATATGTGTGCCCTTTTGAAAATTTTGTTAGGTAAGGAAAAAGAATAAACGGAAGAATGTAGAAGATTGTCATATGAAATACATGGGAAGCAGAGAACAAGTGGGCTGTCCATCTAGCGGAGACTATGTTAAACAGTTGCGAGTTCAATTTTGAAAGTCATAAGTGACCATAATTTGATACATTTATCTCATGATTTCCTTGCACTTATGGTAGCTGAGGGAAAAAAAAATTTATTTTAGATGATTAAGTTTATCATACATATCCCGGAGTGATTTAAACACTTTTAATCTTAATTTAGACTATTTTGTGTCCGTTAAACGTCATTTTATATGTCGAGAGAAAATTTACTTCACACTAGTAGAAAATGAGGATTAGTGAATATGCCAGGGTATTAAAGGTTAATGTTGTAAGTTGGTCTGTTTGGCTCATTACTTGACTTTCGCAGTCTTTCACTCTTTTCCAATTAATGTTTATAAGTATTACTGTCATCTAGCAAAATCTTACAATTACTTTCGAGTATATGGTTAAGGAAATATGTAGGAAGCTGTTCATACCTTGTATAAGGCCAGAACTATAATATGTTTCTCAAGTTTGGTCACAGCACGTAAAGAAGCACAGCGAGTCTACAGAGTAAGTGTAGAGGAGTGTGATAAAGATGGAACCAGAATCAAGACGATTGATGTACGTGGAAAGGCTAGTTCAATTCTTCCACCTTGGGAGAGAGAAGAGTTAGGGGTGACTGAATCACAGCCTTTAAGTTTTGAAACAAAAAGCGATGACGTGAACAGTTCTGCGAGAGATGTAGGGATAGACCAACCAGTGGATATTAAGTTGAAATTAAGAGGTGGATGAATGGAATACCCTGACTCGGGACATGATCAATGCACACAACGTACACAAACTCAAAAAGTTGTTTGGAGTAAAAAAAAAAAAGTTCAAGTATTGGGGCCCCACGAGTGTACAACTCCCTTCTCGTACGGTACAAATAAGCAGTTAACGTAAAGTATTTACTTACACACATATTCAGATATTTGGCGACCATGAGATAAATGGCATTACTCCATATAAGAGCACTGATATATTATTATTCCGCCGACGTAGCTGCAGCCAGACAGACCATTGGGGAAGTGAGGGAGTATACGTCTGGTTGACGTCATAGTCATCACAAGGTATAGAAAACGTGTGGAGAGGAGTAGCCATCTGTTCCCGTATTAATTGTATACTTGACGACTGGTAGTACCAGTGTAAACAGGCTACTTATGGTACAGCTTCATCACGGCCGTATGCATCAATCTTAAACGAGGGAATCTAAAGTAAACGAGACGTTTTTTTTTTATTAACATTCACCGTTTTTTTAAGGTGAACTGGCATGAGAAGGACGTTTTCTGTTATTTATGAAAGGCAACACGTCCGTGTTAATGGGAAGAAACAGAGCGGGAGAAGAAGAAGACCTTGAGGAGTACGTGTCTTGATTTAAGGTGAAGGGGAAAGTGTACGTGAACCTGACATTTACGTTACTACTCTCGCACGACAGATCCGACTTGCACCGCTCGACCCCCCCCAACCACCGTCACACACCAAGGGTAGCTGGAGAGGCCAGTAATAGGAAGGGATATCTCTCCCACTCCTTCACAGAATGTTAAACTTTATCTTTTTACTTTTTTTTCTTCCGTATCGTATTCGTTTGCCGTAATTAATGGAGTAGTGCCATGTATGAGAGTTTGGTAGAGCTACATTGATTTAGGGC
>JAUTXX010542479.1:0-10599 GCA_032273605.1 Panulirus laevicauda | reverse complement strand
GAAGTTGTTAAAGAATGTGGGACAAGGGGAAACGTAGTTTGTGCTGATTCTATTTCTGATGGGCTAGTGTGGGCCCAGTTTGCTGTTATGGTCAGCACTCCGCAGCATATTAACAAATCATACCTCTGGTATTTGCTTTACCAGCTCAGTAGCACTACGCCACACTGCTGTTTCTGACGGATTAGAATTGAAACCACATTTTTCCATGGCTGTGGGATCTCAGTATTTCCCTCTTAGATTAGGAGAAAACAGACTGATCCCCAGTGCACCTATCATCTGCTTCTAGTTCAGCGTTCTTAACTCTTGCCTTTCCCAAGCTCCTGTAGGACCCGTGTTCTACCACGAAGCTTTTTCATGTACCTCGTCCCGTTCCTCAACCCTCCCCTCCCGCATGCTTTCACCATTTTGCATGTGAGCTTTAAAGTAAAGGCGACACTGTTATTTCGGAGAAGTATTTTTAGTCATGCGTCCATTTGTTCGTGCCTGCCTTCCCACTGAAGTCTAGCAAGTGAATGGATGAAAGGAATGCAGTGTGTATACCATTGTTTGTTTGGTCCGTCTGTGGGGTCCCTCAGACGCGTGCGACATGTGATGATGGTCATGCACAGCATGACATTGTTGTGGAGTAGACCAAACACAGTCGTGAGCACTGACTGGCCCGGTGGTGGTCAGTTGAGGCTTTGCCTCTTGCACTCGTGGGTACGGTACGACCCGTGGCCTCTGACCTGGCTGGCACTTAAGGGTCAGGTCGAAGGACCCAAAGCCATCCATCATTCCCAAGGGTCGCAGCGTCGTGCTCAAGGGTCGGAGCTTCGTGTTCCAGGGGTCGAAGCTTCGTGTTCCAGGGATGTGTATAAATGTCTGTTACTGATGTATAACACGAAAGTAACAGTGAGGATGAAGGTCTTCACGTAGAAACTGTAGTCCTCTGTCGACATATTAGAAGAGCAGGTAATGGACAGGTCGATTGAGCAATAGATAGTGTCCTTAGGTCCGTGTGGTTCAGAGTGATGGATAGCATTGACGGATAGGGTGTAGAGCTCAGGAATAGAGACTGTTCGTGTGCAACAAGGGAATAAATGATGCCAAAGATAGATAGATAGATAGATAGATGCACGTGGCAGAACGCGAGGCCCGAGGAATAATTTATGTACGTGGCAGAACGCGAGGCCCAAGGATAAATAGATGCACGTGGTAGAACTGAACCTTTGGCTCACTTCCATGTCGCTGCTGTCTGTAGTAAAGAATTCGTGAGATTCGTGCAGGAGGGAGCAGCCTGGGTTCATTCGTGCAGGAGGGAGCGGCCTGGGTTCATTCGTAACAGCCCGGCCTGACCTCAAAGGTAACCTCCTGTGGGACCATCACAAGAGCTGGATGACCTCATGCCGTCTCCCGTCAGCCGAGATGAGGGACCAGGGTTCGACCCTCGTCTAGTGCCAGTGGTTTCCCTCCCGTATTTAATTCCTCTCCCAGAGAATAATTGGATGAGAGGGTAAGGTGGAGGGTCATCCATGGTGTGTGGGGCCCTCCCCTGCCACCCACCAGTCGCCTGGCCCTCCCCTGCCACCCACCAGCAGACTGGTCCTCCCCTGCCACCCACCAGCAGACTGGTTCTCCCCTGCCACCCACCAGCAGACTGGTCCTCCCCTGCCATGTGGCATGGCATGTCCATAAGATACATATATAAGTGATCAAATTATGATAATTAAAGATTTTAGAAAAAAAGGAGGCCGGGGGCAACTAAAGACGTAGTAAATAAAAAGTTCTCAGAAGAGTTATGTATGAGTTTGACTGGATGACTAAGTTAAGAAGCTTTGGTGCATCAAACCCGGCCCCGCTCCCGGCCTGACAGAGAACGTGTCTCTCCATAGTAAGTCTTGTATTAGAGATGAACGAAATTCTTGCGTGAAGAATTTGAGGCGTTCTATCCTTAAACGTTCTTAGTAGACGAGGAGATGAAAGGCTCCTGCCTTTTAAAAAGGCTCAGTGGCGGTAAAAGTCCAAGTAAGAGAGAGAGAGAGAGAGAGAGAGCTGTGTCCTGGAGGACCACTGTCGTCCCCGGGGCCATTCCAGGACTTATTCTTTGATCATTTAATCAGCGTGTCTGATGACGCGTTCACTGCCGGCCAGCCAGCTGCCTGCGACCTCTCTCTCTCTCTCTCTCTCTCTCTCTCTCCACCTCCTGGCGTCCCACTCAGTGGCTCCCTGGATGAAACGGATGTGATACGAATGGTTTGTAGTCACACTTTCTGAAGTGATCTTACACTTTTTTTTTTATAAGTGGTTCACTGGTACATTGTGGGCACTTATAAAGCCCGGCAAGTCGCTCTCTCATTCCTCTAACAGTGGAAAAGTCTGGGAAAGGACCATTACTGAATATCCAGTTCCCATCACTTACACTGACTTGTAAAGTATTGGTTGTATTGTGGTTGTTCCCAGATTGTGGTGGTAGTGTTGTAGATGTTGTGGTTGTTCCCAGATTGTGGTGGTAGTGTCGTAGGTTAGATCTGGATGACAAGTTGAGTAAATGTATTAAGACAATGTAGGCTGTGTGATTCCACAGTGACTCGTGTAGAAAAACAAAGGCGGCATAACAGGGTTGGGAGGACATACCGTCTGGAGACAAGGGAGGGGACAGACCGTCTAGAGACAAGGAAGGAGGCAGGATATCTCGAAACAAGGGAGGGGACAAGCTGTCTGGAGACAAGTGAGGGAAGAGACCGTGTAGAGACAAGGGAAGGAACAAGCTGTCTTTAGAATAGGGAAGGGACTGAACGTCTGGAGATAAGGAAGGGAAGTGACCGTCTAGAGACAAATGAGGGGACAGACCGTTCCTAGGGGAGGAGATTGAGAGTCTTGAGACAAGGGAGGAGACAGACCGTCCAGGGACAAGGAAGGGGACAGACCGTCCAGGGACAAAGGAAAAAAAGTGCCTTGATCTGGGTGGACATGAGACGGAGAAGACACAGTCACTGAGTGTGTGTGTGTGTGTGTAGACGTAAGCGAAATAGGGTTCCATCAGTCGTGTTTATTTCCTTGTTATCATTTCGCCTGAGGTGAGTTCCTCTCACACCGAGAGAGAGAGAGATAGATGAGAGAGAGAGAGAGAGAGAGGCTCTTTCTGACGAGTGTGTTCAGTTTTCATCCAGGGGGCCGCGCATGGCTTCATGCCCTCATGATTTTTCAATTTGAGAGTTTTCAGTCAGGCGTGCAGCACATCACATTATGCCGGGTTGAACAAACAGCGTTCAGCGACTTGTTCATAATTTCCCGCGCCAGTGTTACTCTCATCAGTGCTTGACAGGCGTGTGAACCTGACACACTAACGCTCAGTAAAGGTAATTTCTGCTTGAGTGATTTTGTTATTGTTGTTGTTGTTGTTGTTGTACATTTTCGCCAGTGGGGAAAGAGTGGGAAAAGTGTGGAATAACCACCGGCGAGACAGTGGGAGCAGTGTGGGATAACCAGTGGGGCGACAGTGGTTGAAGAGGACGTTATCTTCTCGTATGGTTGGGTTCTACTTCAGGAAGTGTTCAAGATACCACTTGTGTGGAACATGCTTCTCCCCACCTTTCTGTTCACAGTGTTCGCACCACAAGAACTGTGGAAAGTTCTCGCCACAGTGGTGGTTGACACGTTCCTCATGGTCGTGTTGTGTGGTAGGCTCACGACACAGTAGAACACTGAAGACGGCTGCTGGCCTGCCAACATACCTGGCTAGGAATGATATACGGGATGCAACACCCTCCCTCCCTCACTCCCTCCCTCCCTCACTCCCTCCTGTGATAGTTTTGAGAGAGAGAGAGAGAGGTTTCCTGTCATTTGTTCCCAGATTCACTTCCCTATTTTTCTGTGTGTGTGTGTGTGTGTGTGTTGCTAGATGTGTTGCTGTTGTTGTTTTTGTGTGTGGATTTGACCTGTGTTGGTCCGGTGCCAGATGACACTAACCTCCTGCCGCGGTCACAGACCTGTCGGCGTGCGTGGTGTGGGCGTGGGACGCCGACGACCAGCAGGAAGGCACCAACGCCCGCCTCACTTACTCCGTCGAGAAGAACGTGGTGGACGAGCGCTCCGGCCAGGCCATCTTCGCCGTCAACCCCGAGACCGGCCTCGTCCGCACCGCCGTCTGCTGCCTCGACCGCGAGACCACGCCCGAGTACCACATCCAGGTGGTGGCCACGGACGGCGGCGGCCTCAAGGGTGAGTGTACCACCTGGCCAGAGGTCCTGGTGAGGCCTACCAGTCGGCCAGGGGTGCTGGTGAAGTCTGAGAGCTGGCCTAGTGTCATAGTGTGGCCTGCCAGATAGCCTTAGGTTATGATGTGGCTTGTCAGGTGGCCAAGAATCATGGCATGTCCTGTCAGATGGCCTTGGGTCATAAAGAGGCCCACTAATTGACCAGGAGTATTTGGAGTGGCCTGCCAGTTGGCCAAGGGTTATGGTGGGACCTGTCAACCGGCCTGGGGTCATCGTGTAAGCTGCCAGATGGCAAAGGGTCAAGGTGTAATTTTGTAACTCATAATCCCTACTTGTTTTCATTCATATTCTTTCTTATAATTCTTCAATTTTTTCTACTTTCTCTCTTATCAGCTGTAATTCTTTTCTGCATTTCTGTCAGTAGCTTCTCTGCTCCTATGGTCCCACCGGTGTCACATTCTTGATCTTAAGTTTTAAAGCCCAAAAATTTTTCTTTACCTAGTTTTCTGTCTTATGACAGTCTCAAGCTAGAGATACTTTTTTCACCTATTTTGTTCACTTATTGTTTACTACAACCTAGTTAGACCTGATGAGGACAATACCCTCCAAATTGAACTTCACATAAAACTTAGAATAATCCCCACACACAACTTCATTCCATCACTGTCATCTTTCCATGAACTTGAGTATATTAATAAGAATTATGAATGGAGTTTGGCCAATAGCTTGCTGATGGCAGGATCAGCTGCCTATTTGTAATAACAGGTAAATACTATTTTCAGTTTTATAGTTGATATTTTTCTCTCACAGACCTCTTATATCACGTTAATTCCAATTAAACTTTTCATTCATATGTCATATTCTACAATGACTAGGAGAAACATCCTCTATACTTGTTACCTCTCACAAACTGGATGCATGCATCTTCCTCCCTTTACATCTAATGCTATACATCCACTGCTATATTTATAACTGCAGCTAAGTTAATAAGAAATATTCAATTAAGGAACCATTTATGCTTTCTCCTTCCTTACCTGATTTACAGCACTGCCATGATAAAGGTGTGGTGTGTCTGTCTTTTCCTCAAACATGAACTGGGCTTAAATCCTCCAAAACTCCTTGATGATGCCTGTATGTTTAGAAAAAATAAATGAATGAAAAATAAAAACGCAAAATTTTTAAAAATAAGCATCAAATCACTTAACATAAATAAATCATAAAAACTTATCAATGTATGTAACTTCATTGTTAAAGCAGGGGTAAAATGAAGAACTTATGTATAAGGTTATAGTTATGTCCCTAGGTAAACTGAATATTATCTGTAATTTCATGCCTGTATGTGTGTATGTGAGGACACTGTCATGATGCATGAATGAATATTCACGTAATCCAAATGCCTCTGTGTGAACATCATGGTACATAAATGGTTGGGATGAATGTGTGTTCATATAGTGGTGGCAAGTAAGCACAACATTCATGAATGCACCAACAGGTACAGGTACAGTGGTGGTTCGGTTAATGGATGTGAATGACAATTCCCCGCGGCTGACCCGTGACTTGTGGCAAGTGGAGGTGGATGAAACCTGGGGGGATGGAATTCCAAGTAATGATACCCTCCTTGAAATCTCAGCTGCTGACTCGGACACCTCTAACTACTTCTTCTATAGGGTCAGTGGTCCACAACCTCATCTACCACATCAGTCTCATTTATTTCTAACACTTCAGTCTACAACTTCACCTTCCAGACCAGACCTCCTTGTCAGTCTCCCACTTTATATGCTACTTTACTACTGCATCTGCATTTGTAGGTCAATCTACAACATTTAATACCCCTCCGGCAAGCAAATAAACTAATTCACCTCCACCGGGTCAGACTCAACTACTGCCACATCAGTCTACTAATCCAGGGGCTTTCAAACTTTTTGGAGCCATGGATCCCTCTTAGTTTTTCATGAAATACACCCATAGATTCCCAGCAAGCTTTGATGGAATCTAGTTTGATCAGTGACTATCCTCTCATACACATACAAAACTGTGCTAAGATCTGTTCCTCTACAATAATTGCAATCACTTCTTTTTCCCCTTACTTTTATAAAGTTGAACTATTACTGCCTCCATTCAGTCATCACACAGCTGCCCAATTTTTAGGGCTTCCATACACTCTCTCCAGATCAATGTTTTGCAGGTTACCTCCACCATCTTGCTCACTATTCTGTCTATAACCCAAACTTATCCATTCTTTAGCAATATTATTATTCTTGTTATTTCATTTGTTATGTTTTCCTCTCCTTCACACCAATTCTTCTTTCTCCTAACCTGTAATCCTACTGTTCGAAAAGCCACATCTATTTCACCATCATTTCCAATACATTCTTTAAGATCATCTCTCCTTTTATAAACTTCATCCTCAATCACTAGTATTCTACATGATGAGGTTAATTCTTGAATTCTTGAAGGAAAACAGGATCCATATCCTAGATGGTCCTCCTTGCTTTATATGTTGTAGGATAAAAAGTGGCATGTACTTTGTAATCAACAAAGAAATATTGGTCAGAGAACTCAGCAAGAAACTGTGTAAGCAGCAGTGTTTATGTATTGTAAGAGTGGATTGGAATAAGGTAAGCAAATAAACTGTAAGTGTGATGTTTCAAATAACTTTTGAGAGTGAAGAGACCCAGTTGATGAGATAGATCCCCACAAGTGTACAAATCCCTACTGTAATCACAAGAAAGTAGTTCATTTCTGTGGTAAAATTTGGTTTTCGATGCCAGGTATATGATTGTACTGTCAAGTGATGAACGCATGTGGCTGGGTAATGTGAACCATACAAAGGTGGGCATACCAACTGAGACCTATATATGTGCTATATAATGAACACTAAATATCGCTAATCCATTTGTCACAATCAATTGTAATTATTTCCATGTCCTAGGCAGTATGTAACCTTATCCTTGCTGTTGTTTGTTACAGGTGGTAGAAGTAAGTGGGTGGGGATGGCAACACTTTGGGATGCGTACTAATGGCACAGTGGGTCAGTTGTTTGCCCTCCAAACGTTGGATTATGAGGACCCTGCACAACGAAGAGGTTTCCGCTTTATGGTGCAAGTCACAGACAGGGTGAGTTGTGAGCTGACTACTTGAATGGACATACTTCACCTGACGGAAATTAGGACTTTCTTTTCAAGATGGAGATCGTGTTTTGGGGAAGTATTGAATCCCTATGCTAAGATGGCTGTAACTACTTTTCAAGTGAAAATTTGGTGATTATTTACTTCACATTCTCCTCAATGAATATCACGAAAAGCTGCTACAACTATCAATAAAAATATAGATGTGAGGGCAAAAACAAAATGAAAGTATACAATTTTCAATGATGATATTATGTCCACAACATCAACCACTGACACCAGTTTCTCTTCAATGTTTTGTTCCATTAACATTCCTTCCCTATCTATCCAGTTCTAACAAGGATATTATTTCATAGCTCTTTAAAGTTATTGCAGAATTACATTCATATTGTAACTATGAAACTGAAGAATTTACAAGAAAGCATATTTACTCTTGTTCTGATTTTTGACATTTTGACACAAAATAATCATATAACATAGCTTATACTGGAATCCTGGTTCCTCGACACATCACCAAGTTTCATTTGTGGTAATTTGCTTGGGCTATTGTCAATCATTGCCTTGTGGGACTGATTCAGAGCTTTTGTGCCACATGAAAAATGAGAATTTCATCAATGAGTGTTTTACATGACAAAAAAGTCACAAAAAATCCTCACAGTTTCACTTGCCCTGGCTCAGCCATATGACAGCAAATTGCTCTGCATGTACCACAGTGATCCACCTCATATGATCCAATGCATGGTTCTTCCCCTCCGGAATGTTCAAGCCCAGATTTCCTCAAGGACTTCTTCACTCAACCTTTCCATCTCCTTTTCAGCCTTACCCTCCCCTTGCTCCTTCCACCTCTAAAGCATATATCTTCCTAGACAATATTTCTTCGCTTATCTTCTCTGTATGCCTGAACCATTTCAGTGCACCTTAGATGGACCTCACTTACAATGCTCTTTCTTTGTCACTGTCAATCTCGTAAAATCAGTCTCACACTGCATATCCTATGGCATTTCACTTACATAACACCATGCTCCTCCTTTCCATTGCATTGAAAGCCTACAATTCACATTTATATAACAACACTGTTGGGAATACCATATCATAAAACATATCAATTTTTGCCCTTACAGACAATGACCTCTTCTTCCACACACTCTTTAGTGTATCTAAGATCTTAGCCCCTTATTCCATCCTGTGACTAATTTCAGTCATGGTGGTTCCCTCTGCTACTAAATTTACTCAGGTACCTGAAACACTGCACCTCCTCTAGGTCTTCCCCCATTCAAAATTACACTCAAGCCATCCTGTCTCATCCCACTGGTGCATGTCATTTCCTTACTTTTTCACATTAACTCTCAACTTCCTCCTTTTACACATTCCCCTAAACTATATCACTTTTGCTGTTTCTCATTGGAGTGTGCTACCAGAGCTGCATCTTCCAAAAACAGCAACTAGCTTTCTCCCCAAGGCCCCCATCCCCAACATAATGTAGACCCCAAGACCCTTACATTTACCCCTCTGTTAATATCTGTCTATAATTTTATCCTTAATGATAGGGATCAAAGAATACTGCCCATGTATTCCATGCATGTCACAGAAGGAGACTAAAAGGGGTGGGAGCAAGGGGCTGGAAATTCTCCCCTCCTATTTCACTTTTTCAAATGAAGGAGCACAGATGCAGGACAAGTGAGAATTTTCCCTCTGAGGCTCAGCCATCCGTTTTTGACTCAACCTTGCTAGTGCAGGAAAAGGAAAAAAATGCACTCCCGGCAACAAAAAACCTTGATACAGATCTATTGTTACTTGAAACCCTTCACCCTCCTTCCATCCTACTTTCACAGAAACCTTGTTTTCCCTGAAAAAAATTTTGTTAGCATATTACTGACTCAATATAGTGTACTTAAATTTTTTACTTCTTTTAAAAGTTCATCACCCAACTTTGTTTTACATTAGTTCATTAGAATCATTGATTCTGTATGGCACTACAGGCTACCACTTCACTCTTCTTCCTTTCAAATATCACCATACTCTCAATGGGTGTTATTTCCAACTTTCCTATTTTATACACAATATGAAACTTATTTCCTAACTATCCGTCTTCACCCTAGGGGCGCGGTGGGTGGAGTGAGGCAAGGCACACGGACACAGCATGGGTGGAGGTGCAACTGCAGGATGTAAATGACAATCCACCACAATTTCATCGCCCACAGGCCCACATCACTGTCAAGGAGGACACTGCCCCTGGAACCCTTCTCATTGCCCTTCCAGCTACTGACCCAGACATGGTTAATGCCTTCTGTCTAATGCTGACTTACTTCCTAGTGACATAGTCATCTTTTTTGTTATAAATGTCTAAATTGTACACATCTTTCTTTGAACTTGCCATCATAATCTCAATATTAGTGGTGCTAAACTTTTAAGAACTTCTCAACATCTTCCTTGATGGTGTTATTTAAACAGTTGTTCTGAATTAACTGAATATTTATCTATAATCATGATTACTCCAGATCTTCTAAGAAAGAACCCTAGTGTTACTTAGCAAATCTTTCCAGAAGCTCCTGCAGCCAAGGCTGTGTTACTTTCAGTAGTGGGAAAATGTGGACTCCTTTGGAATTAATTCTATAATGAGACTGTATTCCCAATGATACAGCCTTGCTAAAGGTGACTTGTCAATTGTAGCATAACCTTAAGCAGGTGGAGTCCAGTAATAACTTTTACTAAATATTGTGTCACTAACAAAGCCCATGTTACTAGATTTTGCATGTACGTGGTATACTGTGAGTAAAAGCAATTTTCAGAGAAAATTGTATCAGTCTATGAAAAGGAATCCAGTCTCAGAGAACTTCCTGCTCCAAAAGAGTCCTCATTTCCTTGCTCCTGGTCACAGCCTTAAAGTTGCCATAACACCATAAAAGTTGTCCTGAGCTGGATAGGGAACTGTGGTTTCTGTGCATTACACATGGCAGCTCTTGTATGGATGTGAGCAGACACGGCCTATCTTTGTCTGTTTCCCGGAGCTACCTCGCTGACACAGGGGTGGCAATGCTGTTTCCTGTGGGGTGAGGTGGTGCTGGGAATGGATGAAGGCAAGCAAGTATGAATATGTACATGTGTATATATGTATATATTTATGTGTATGTATAAGTATATATGTGTGCATGTGTATGTGCATGCATGCATATGTATGTGTATATGAGTGGATGGGTCTTTCTTCGTCTGTTTCCTGGCACTATCTCTAACTCGGCAAATGGGATAAAGTATAATAATAATACATTTATGTATGT
>JAUTXX010542468.1:0-10599 GCA_032273605.1 Panulirus laevicauda | reverse complement strand
AAGGTGTCGAAGAATGGTAAACATATTGGTGATATTTTAGGACCAATGTCTACTGGTTGCGTTAGTTCCAGCAGGACTGGGCATTGGACGGGGAACCTCTTCTGGCCATCTGTAGTGAAGTACTTAGTTGAGTTAAATGTATGAATATGATCTAAAAGTGAATGATAATGTTATGAGTGGCTATGGTATGTGTTTAACTAGGCATTTAGCACTTAACGGGGCGAGCTGGGAAAGTTGCATCTAAGTGGACAGTAAATTTTTATGATTCATGCAACTTATAAGTATGACAGTTACAGTTTTATATCCATGAGTGTCTGTCATAGTTTATGGCGACTGGACAGCAACAGTTCACAAGAAAGCATCAGTGTATATGACAGTCAGCATGATTTACCCACCTATTTCCTTCTTATTCATTTTTTCAAAACATTCCTCGGGGATCCACATTGCTAAAGGCTGTATGAGGTCGGCCTTGGCTAAGTTGTTGTTCCTTAAATTAATTTGTCCAATAGCCAGTTGTACATGCCTTATCGTGGGCTTTTCAAACGTGGATTTCTTCTTCTTCTTCTTCTTCTTCTTCTTCTTCTTCTTCTTCTTTTTCTGCTTATTTTTCTTTACTCTGCTACTGCCGCTCATTTGTTTACTTTTTGTATGATCAGCGAGCTCTGCTGACTGTGTGGAAATGCCTGGTGCACTGTCCCCCCTCATTTCTTTGACCGTCTGCTTGGCATTCATTTGGTTCGTGTCTTTTTTCTGTACTTTTCTCTTTCTCTTTCTTCTCCTTGTTTTCTTGCCCTTATTTCTTGCTTTATCGTCATCATTAATCCTCTTTTTGCCTGTTTTCCCGGACTCTCTACCGCGTTTATCAGAATTCTTACCAACGCCTTTGGTCAATGTTTTTACCATGCTTCCAATATTTTCTTTGCTATTGTCATTTCTCTTTCGTTTCTCGTTTGTTTTCTTTCTCTCTACCATACCCCCACTCATGTTTCTGCGCTCAGCAAGGCCCTTCTTTAAAGGTTCATCTTTCCTATTGCTTGATCTATTCAATTTATCTTCCAGTCTTCTCAGCTTCTTAATCTTTCGTACTTGCGTTCCGCTGCCTTGCTTTCTCCTCTCAGAATCACGCCTCAGTCTTCTGGTGTTAATGAGTCCGCCGTTCTCATCGGTATAGAGAAGCTCTTCCCTTCCATCAGTGATGGATGGCTCATCCCCTCCATCACCGTTAAGGGGCTCTTCCCTTCCATCAGCGGGATCTTCCCTTCCATTAGCGATAGAGGGTTCATCCCCTCCGTCAATGCTAAGGGATAATTCCCTTCCATCAGCGTTAAGGTGGGAATGAGATGTTTTTTGGGATTCTCTAAATCTTTCATTCCAGATTTCCCTGTGAGTAAAGACAGCTGTTATCAATTACAAAATCATGAATGAAGAAACAAGAAATTAAATCCAACATAAAAGCTTTTGACCAGGAAAAATGATGCAGGACGTGAATATGCGAAATTAATGACGAAAAGAATATTAAACCTTTGGAAACATAATAAAGAAAACGTTCTCTTTACCAGCACTCAGTGTAGTGACAACAGCTGGATACTCACAAACAGTATGTACAGCAGGAGGTACACGTCAGTACGAAGCGGTCATTCACCAGGACACCATTACACATGCGAGCGATTTCGATTTTAGGCTTCTTCTTCTTCTTCTTTTTCTTCTTCTTTTTATCTTCATCTTTATTCTTATTCTTATCCTTATTCTTATCCTCATCTTTATTCTTATTCTTATTCTTATGTTTATTCTCTGCTTCTCTGGGTACCTTACGTTTACTTCGTTGCGTTTCCTGGGTTTCCTTTCTTGGCGAGCAGCGAAGTTTCGCTTGCATAACAACGACCTGGAGGAAATGTTTACCTGGCATAAGCAACAGTCATATCGAGTGATGAACATGCATCTCATGTGAAGGTCAATGATGGAATTACAATCCTTGACAGTACGTAACTATGATAAGGTGGACACAGTACAACTTACCATGAAGGGTTGCTGCTCCTGCTGTTTGCTGATCGTCCCGCCCTCTACTCTTGAGATTTTTGAGGCAGAATCTCTCTTTGATGGCCTCGTTTTTCTCTCCTTCAGCAGAGCCATCGTAGCGTCTCGCTGCTCCTTGACTTTCTTGTTCGACCTCTGATGCTTCCCACGTCTTCGCTTGGCAGTTGTCTTTGTTGGATGACTTTCCTGAGCTGGAGCATTTTGGTCGTACGTATTTCCTTCCTCACGCTGAACTTTACTTCCAGTAATTCCAGAGTTCATCTCTTCATCTGTGTCTGAAATCTTCATTGTTTCTTTTGTTTCCACGTCTGGTTTCTCTCTGTTGCGAGTTTTTCTTAGTTTGTATTTATTCTTCATTTGTTTTTCCCTATGGTTCTTTCTTATTTGTGTTTCCTGTTTTTTCCTGTTTGATTGTTTCTCACCTTCTTTTTTCAGCTTTCTCCTATTTTGATTTCTTATTCTCTTAACCTTTACCTGCCTATTGAGTTTCTTCCTGTTATCATTTTTGTTATTAATTCCTTTTCCTCTAACTGTTTCCTTTGCCCCATCTTCATTGCTTATCTTCTTCTTTTTCCGTCTTGAATTCCTCTTCCTCTTCAGATTTGTTTTGTTTAACATCTTTTTCTTCTCCAACTTCGCATTATTGTTGAATATCTTCAGCTGCTCCTCTTGCCTGATGATAGACTCAGGGATGGACGAGCCACATCCTGGGTGAGGGAGTGAGAGCGGATGAGAGTGGCGAGAGACGCACTTGATGAGTGAGGGGGAGAGTTTATTGTGGGAAGGGAGTGAGTACTGGGGAAGCCTAGGTATGTGGAGAGAAATGATCAGTGGGAATCATACGAGTGAGCAGACGTATGGGAAGGACCAAAGTGAATAGGGAGGTACAATGCTCGTTGATGGCGAACTCTGTTGAAGAGAATTGATAGATATGGACAAAGACGATAGTAGATATTTACAAAGACAACAGCAGTAATATTTCCCCTTTGGCAACTTATAAAGAGATGGGCAACAGTGAGAGGGACAACTGATGTCCTCGGTTTACTGCTCTCACATCTGCATTCCTGATTGAGTCTTTGTTGTACTTTTCCCATGAACATATTCCTAGATTTGTTATTGCTATATCCCTTCATGCATGTATTCTATAGAAATCCACTGCTATGCCCCTCTTATCCATGTATTTCACACTTAATCGTTACTATATCCTTTTCATACATTTGTTCCTCATTGTATATCGCCGTACATTACCTTTCATACATGTATTCCTCACTTTGTCAATGATATACTCCTCACATACAAGTATTCCTCACCTTTACCTCATTTTACTCTCTCACGCTCGTTTATTCCTGATTTTCCCAGCCCCCAACAGACATTTCTATTACCTGGTCCATTTCCCCACCACTGTCACCACACATACTTCTTATTGCGTCTCTTCCACAACCTTCTTACACACTCGATCCTCAATTGCTCCTTCTGTTCCTTCTCATGTACGACCTTTGATAATGTTTTCTTCTTATTTCTAGTTATGATAATCAGAATTTTCTATCTACTTCTTAGCCACCAAATCATTTTGGCGGATGATAATTATATGATAAAGAACAAAGGAAATAAGCATCTTACGGCAGTGGGCTTCGATCTCCATGTCCCCGTAAACACCTGAAAGAAACGAAAGTCATTTTGTTATGAAAGATAAGTGAAGCACACATGTGTTTTATGTGTGTGTGTGTTTGTGTGAGTATGGCTATGTGTCTATATATATGCCTATATTAACTATTTCTAATTACCTATTTGTACTGTATAGGGAGGGAGTTCTACACTCAGGGGGCCCCATTTCTTGAACCTTCTCTACTATCACATAAGTTTCTAAACTTCTGTTTGTTGTCTGATTTCTTAATTTTATCTTTCACTTTCTTCCCTTCGTCCACAACTCTCATACTGTAACAATACCTCATAACATCTTTTCTAAAAAGACCAAAATGATAAAGAAGGAAGAAGTAAACAACACTAAGACTTGCACTGGTCATCTATATAAACTGGCCTGCCTGGTGATCCAGACCATAGTTACTCTCAACAAACGAGCCACACTGAGGCTGCTCACCGTAGACTTCGTCCAGAGCTGTGTAGGATATGGCGAAGCCTCGGCCAACCGTGGATTCGTTGTTACTGGAGAAGAAAACGAGGATCTGGTTCTCAGCCGTGATGCTTGTCGTGGGTGGGCGGTCGGAGCAGTACCTGAGGAGGAGAAGGTATGAGGAGGAGGAAGCACGTGCACCACGTGGCCGTAAGACGGGATATATTACCACGTGATCACTGGTTCTCTTTACCATCTCAGCAACAACTCATGCGAGGCTAGAAATAACAGACACATCATAGTGTTATACCACTGGGTTAACCATTTATGGTAAGCTTAAGTTATATCTTGTATAAAATTCTAACTAGTGATGGACATAAGAGAGGCTGGGTTGCACTGATGAACCAAACTATGGATGCTGCTCACGTTTGAGTGTGGCTGCTGCTGATGGCGTTGCATGTTGTAACCCTTATGTTATCCTGCCCCTGGCACTGACCATTGTCACTCCTTTGTACAGGATTCCAAGACTCCAACCCAAAGTCAATAAAATCTATCTTGACTGAGCAAGTGCGACCGACGGTCCTTGGAATACACTGTAAAGTAGAGAGAGTAGATGGTTTATATCCAAAATGTCTTAAGGTTGTTAAAAACTCTTGTTGATCCTCTCTGAAAAGATGAACAGAGATCTGGTTAGAAATATTTCACGGAATTTATAATCTTTTAAGAAAGATATATACGATGGACGTACCCAGGAAAGTGAAGAAACAGAAAGCCTTGGCTAAGCTTACCCGGAAGACGTAAGGACACTCCATGTGTGACTCATAATTCCTTGGGTAGTTGAGGGAAGTAGCGACATGATGTCTGTAATTCAGTCCACTCCCGTGTTGGACGTAGAACACACCACCACAACAGCGTCGGTTCCTCCTCTGCTCCACCCTGGAAAGGAAGCTCTCATCTCAGAGCGCTTATCTTCCAGGATAAGTAGACTCACAGCAGTCTTATGGAAGCTAAAAACCACCAGAGTAAGCTTTCTCCACACTGTATACTGTATTATCTGACTTCCATGGCAACGCTGGAATCACTATCACCTTTGGTTGATAAGGCATCAACTTTACAGCAGAACTTATGCTAATATTCCCTGGAATTATGAGGCATATTAAAGAATCTTTGGATCTCTCCTACCAAGTGAATCTTGTTAGTGGCATGTAAGTGGGTGGTATTATGAATCGTACTGTGAAATACTCTGAGAAGAACACCAGCTACTCTAGGTCTGCCATGGTAGAACTTCCATGGAAGAACATGTTCTCTCAGTAACCATTTATTAGTTAATTGCTCTTCTCCAATAGTTTATTTCCCATGGTTTGTCAAAGGACCGGTTGACTATATTTGATGGCCAAAATATTGTTTCACTGTATATGAATGGAACACTTTAGCTCTGCCTTGCTACTCACCTGATGGTTGGGACCACATTGAGGTCACCGTTCCAGACAAACCTCATTTCCACTTCGTCCCCGAAGCTGACGAACGTTAGGTTCCTCTGCAAACTGCAGATCCTGTGGATGGTAAAGTGTAATGAGATAGAGACTGATATTTACTCTTACACGGCAAACAGTCAATAATTAGAGTCAGCTGATGCACAGCAAAGAAACTAGAGTTCTGGATCGTTCAGCAAAGAAAGCTACAGCCAGGAACCAATTGGGAAACATAGTTATGATAGAGCCATTAGTCATACAGTAAACAAACTAAGATCATCATCTGGAAAAAAATCAAACAAAATCATACGGCATTACTCAATTCTAAGCACAATCTTCAGTTAATCAGTAAAGAAGAACTCGAACCACTAGTTAAACATGAAACAAACTATAGACAACAAAATTTCCAACATTACGTTGCATACATTACACACATTTACTGGACGCAATCTAGAATCAGCAGTTGCTGGACCCAGCTAGAACCAGCAGTCGCTGGACACACAAAAGATAGGTGTTGCATGAGCGATATTTTGACAACGGTACATTATAATGTAGCAAGAGACGACATCCCACATACCTGGTGGTGACGTTGTATATGTCCCGGAACTCGACATAGGGAGGAGGAGAATTATCCTGGTTGTTAGGGTCACAGCCAGGGTAGGGCTGACCGGAGGACGCATCTGTAAACCTCACCTCCATAATGGTTATGCTGGAACAAGACACCACAGTTACCAGAAGGGTTACAACAGAGGTTAGCAAGACACTTTATGATGATGATATGAATGTATACTTGTTGTGGTCTTGTTTATAAACATATAGCTCTTACATACATTGTAGTGATGGTATCAATGTTTACATTATTGTGATTCTCACACACTGTACTTGATTTGATTTTTCTCACATTATGTTGTACGAATACAGTAGCACTAGCATTACTTACGTCATCGTCTGTATACATCTAACTCTGCCGGCTGGGATATCCCTAGCATCCCGACCCTTTAAGACTGAAAGAAAGTAATTGGCTGGGGTCACCTGTTGAGGTGAACACGCATTTCCGTTGGCACTTTGGATGCAGAAGTTGGTGCTAATGTCCCCGCTGGAGACCGCCTGCGGGATAAGATATTGTCCTCTTCACTTTGGTTGGCCCAATCGTTCTATCTATATTTGTATCATACCCACCATTCGCCCTGGCTTAAAGACTGTCCTTAACATGACATTAATTCTAAGTTTTCCTGGGACTGTCCTATAGTGTAAGAGGAACCAGTAGGTGAGGGATATGGAAAGTCATTTCAAATGACACATGAGATCGCTGACAGTTACACAGACATATGAGAGCATTGTCAGTCATACAGAAACATAGGAGACTGACAGCTACACAGACAACAGTACAATGGAACGTGTAATAACCTGAAAATATACAAACGTACAGAACTTGTCTCATATGTACGTGAAATAAAGAATTACAGGATAGAAATGATGGTAACAATACAATGCAGACCGTGGGAGGGAGTTTGGAGAGTCATCAGTTCTGGACTAGTTCCGTCAACTTGTTACCCTGAGTTTAATAATTAGTAAGAGATTACCTCAAATGCATAGGTTTATTAGGGAAAATAATGGGATGACAAAACTAACATGTTACAGAATGTATTTCCTCCTGTTCCATATACATGATATATTTCCTTCGTTACAGTATGTTTGCAGTGGTTACAGTGCATTACTAACACTTACTGGTAAGTTCTTTATTATGGTTTAGTTCTTATAGCCTTATCATATTCCATGCTATGTTAGCATATTCTTCAATGTTGAAGTATATTCTTGTGTTCTATGCTACACCAGTATATTCTTAGTGGCTGTAGCATATTCCTTACAGTTATGATGCATATCATATAAGTATATTCAGTGGGATAAATGACAATCAACTGTATTTGGACGAAGAACGTTAAGAACGTTTTGCGTTAATGTGTTATCTTACAATACTGAACATTTTATGGAACGTTACTCTAAGGAAGGACTCATGAGAGTGTAAGGTACAAAGTGGATGAGTGTCGTACTACTGACCTGGAAGACAAATGTGAGGATTTGGACGAGGTTTGCTTTCATATCCTGAATATCTTCCTTGTCAATCTGGACGGTTATGATGGTTCTCCTGGGAGTAACAATAAAGAAGGATGTTGCCTGCGACTCTGGGTTGATAGACACCGTCGTTGTCACAGTGCCTGAAACTGAAGTATGATATGAATGAAGTCTTTCCGTGGTTACCAGATTTTAACTGTCGTCAAGTGATAACTATGGACCACCTAGCATTGAAATGACTCTTTCTAAGACATAATCATAATATTCTTTTGGATTCTTGTGACATTTGAGCAATGTATGCTTAATACTGCCATTCGCTTTGATATTCATATATATTTTCTTGTCAGTTTACGTAATTTAGTCTGTTAAATTGGCTGTTTTCCTCCTGTAGCTTCATATGTGCTGCCTTCTTGGATAACAGTCTATGTAGCTCTGCATAAAGAGAGTTAACTAGGAATTGGTTGATGTTGTTGGTGGTGATGATGTATTGGTTGATATGGTTGGTGGTGATGATGATTTACCGGTTGCTGTAGTTGTTGCTGCTGATGTACTGGTTGATGCAGTTGTTGCTGCTGATGTACTGGTTGATGCAGTTGTTGCTGCTGATGTACTGGTTGATGCAGCAGGTGGTGTACCAGTTGATGCTGTAGGGGGCCTCATACTTTTTGCTGCTCAATGTAGGAAATAAGAATGACCCATTAGAGTGTATTCATCATCCTGCTCAAGTTACAGAGAAGACCTATAGTTAGGAAGGAATACCTCCAGGGAAGTGTGCATCATATTCTTGCGCGTCACACTGGCTGACATTCCTATTAGGCAATGGAAACACCGGCCAAAATTTCCATTGTCTAACGTAATGTGAGAGAGTATGACGTCACTGCAGCAAGCCATTGTTCAATATGGTCCTGCCACCAGGCGTACTGTAGCCTACGTAATACAAGTAAACAGAGACAAGATTGTTATTCTAGTGTGAGGACACGAGTCACAGGAAGTCATCACTTACCTCAACATGTCGATCTGGGCCAAGAGTAAGCTACACCAAACCTGTTGCCCTGCGCTAAATACTGGCGCGACACAGAGACCATATGGTTCGACGGATCTGGATCTCGCTTTCACGAGGCGAAGGTCACGTCCCCATGTCTTTCTAGTGAGTCAGTCGGAGCTATGGTTCATACGGTCTCTAGCTTCTCTGAAGACACTCATGCATGACCTGTAAGGTCAAATGAGAAACTGAAATAGATGTGTTTATACCACTTCATGAAAAGTGTATAACTTGCACTTTCTTTCTGTTTTTTTCACTGATATGAACTTCAATATATGCTTATTTATTCAACCTCAAGACTTCTTTCACGGCCACCCCGCAGCTTTTGAGGCTGTACCCAAGTGGGAATAGTATAAGGTGGTCTTCTCCAGGCGGGGGACGGCCCTGACAACGTTGCGCTCCTTTCCATCCAAGGATGATGATACAGCCTCGTTCCTGGTGCCTTTATGCTTCCTCTTTTACCTCGTATCTAATGAGTGTCGTACATGGAGGATTGGAGGGGCTGGAGCAAGAATCTGCAAATCCTACTCTCTAGTATCGTTCCATACCAACATGGGTGGGTCTTTATATGATGAATTCAGAGCCATCGACGTTAACCATTACAATGCCCAAATACAATACAATGAGAGACCTAATTATCACATGGACGTATTAGATTTAGTTCTTGCTACAAACAGAGAATTTCTTTATAATCTTGTAGCTAAAATGTAGTATAGTGTTTGAGATAAGATTGTATATGAGTCAGACGATCACAGTAAAATAAGCGATTATCGTCTTCAGCGATACCATTCATGTCTGAAGCTGTTCGAAGAAAGACGGTATCAGACCAATCACTCCTCCAATGGAGGGTTATTAAGAGAACTAGCTGCCACTCTCATGCCAGAGGTCCAAGTATTAGTAACTGGAACAAACGCAGATAGCTCATGACAGCAGTGGCCGTAATATAGTACTGTCAGTGGACTGAACTGAGCTATGTAAAACAGCCGATGGAATACCAAGAAACGTCTGTAGGAGGCTGGGTGTGGACAAGGGCCTGTGCGTTACAAATGATAACACGGGAAACGGCGAACAATCATTAGATTGATTTAGGGTCATTAGATAAATCTGACTTCGGCAATCCTAGCATCGCTAAATCAACTGCTTTCAATGTGACATCATAACGACTCATAACAAAATCCTACGTCCTCTGTACGTTAAACTTTGCAAAGTGTAAGTGTAAGGAACCCTTCGTGGTCCACCACAAGTATCATCCATCACACAGGCAGCTCCTGGATGCCTCTCACTCATGAATTAAGATACCTTCGTAACCTTAGCAGCTCCTTCACCAAGGAACATTGCTCTGAATAACCCTGCAAAGAAGGACACTCACCCTCGTCTAAACGCTGTTGATCGCACATCTCTCCTCTCTGTTGGCTTAGCCGCTGACTGAACACTGTTCCCCGTGTCACAAGCAACCGCTCGGAGGAACGTGGAGTGCGTGAGCCATGCGCTATTTATTTCTTGCCTTATGGTTCAGGTCACACACGCACACACACACACACACACAAGCACATTGCATCACCTCCCTCGCCGACACGTCACAACAAGACACGTCGTCACTTCTACAACAAGATCATAGAGACTTTCACACAAGTCTGGGACTTCCATTATCAGAATCACATGATCAGAATTTTTCCGTTGATGGGGTGTTTACCTGACCCGTGTGTGTGTGGCGTAATCGCTTGAAATCCAGCGATCGTTGCACTTGTTGTGGGCGTAGCGTACCGCTGTCACCCCTTTGGTCCCTCCCACCTGCATTAGTCACAAGTGGCGACCAGAATTGCAGGCGTGTCACTGTTGCATTACAAGAATGTGCATGACTGTATTGTGTTGCTTCACACTCCCTCCTCCTCCCCGACATATATATA
>JAUTXX010542446.1:0-10600 GCA_032273605.1 Panulirus laevicauda | reverse complement strand
ATGCAAATAAAGTTTAGTTTGTTGAAATTTGTTCATCAGACGTAACTTCGCTATAGGGAAAAGAGAAAGTGAAAGTTGAAATTGACTCTTGAAATAAATTAGTTTAAGCCAAAAGAAAATGCTTTCGGATAATGTTTTGATGCCGTTTAAACGACCTGACACTTGTTTAAAACCCTCGTGTCACCGGCACCGGCAGACTCCCGCGGGACACTGAAGTGTCAAGACGTACTCTGACAAGTGATTCTGTATTTTACTGTGTAATTCTTAGTTACTGAGTGATTAATGAAACCATACACAAACATACAGTGAAATTCTTGATTAATGAGTGATTAATGACATACATTAAGTGAAATTCTTGATTATTGAGTGATTAATGACATACATTAAGTGAAATTCTTGATTATTGAGTAATCAATGACTACATACACAGACATATAGAGAAATTCTTGATTATTGAGTGATTAATGACTATATGAATATAGTAAAATTCTTGATTATTGAGTGATTAATGACTACATATAATAAAATTCTTGATTATTGAATGATTAATGACTACACACAGACATATAGTGAAATTCATGATTATTGAGTGATTAATGACTACATACACAGACATATAGTGAAATTCTTGATTATTGAGTGATTAATGACTAATGAATATAGTAAAATTCTTGATTATTAAGTGATTAATGACTACACACAGACATATAGTGAAATTCTTGATTATTGAGTGATTAATGACTACATACACAGACATATAGTGAAATTCTTGATTATTGAGTGATTAATGACATACATTAAGTGAAATTCTTGATTATTGAGTGATTAATGACTATATGCACAGACATATAGTGAAATTCTTGATTATTGAGTGAGTAATGACTACATACACAGACATATAGTGAAATTCTTTATTATTAAGTGATAAATGACTAATGAATATAGTAAAATTCTTGATTATTGAGTGATTAATACCTACATACAGTGAAATTCTTGATTATTGAGTGATTAATGACTACATACACAGACATAGTGAAATTCTTAATTATTGAGTGATTAATGACTACATACACAGACATATAGTGAAATTCTTGATTATTGAACGATTAATGACTACATACACAGACATATGGTGAAATTCTTAGTTATTGAATGATTAATGCCATACATAAAGTGAAATTCTTGATTAATGAGTGATTAATAACTACATACAAAGACATATAGTGAAATTCTTAATCAGTGATTGCTTAATGACAGACATATAGTGAACTTGTGAATTGTACATATAGACAACACTCGGTGACTAAATCTGGAATTCATCTCAGACAATAGTGCATTTCCATGAAAATACTAAAAGAGACATCGAACCTTATTGAATATAACAGTGTACAGTATGTTCGTAACTTAGTGGAATACCGTCGTATTCATTACAGTGATCCATGACGGGCATCGTGGTTACTGTAGCTGACGTCTCGCCAGACAGCGAAGATATGGTGAGTGTTACCCCCTCATTGCTGTTTTGTTATTACTATTGCCAGGAGTAGCCGATGCGTGACAGCTGACTGTCACGAATGCCATCCCACGAAAGTTCGTTCTGATGGAGGTAAGTGTGACTGTATTCGTGGCTGGAATGAGGTCACAGGTGATGTGTTGTTATAATGTTCTTAATTGTCTGCTGACGGAGGTAAGTGTGAGTGTATTCGTGGCTGGAATGAGGTCACAGGTGATGTGTTGTTATAATGTTCTTAATTGTCTGTTCTGTCCATCTGGTGAGGAGGAGGATGGCAGCTTTGGAGTATGTCTTGTGCAATTTTGATATCATTATATTTGCTTACCTGACCAAAGTTAGATCTTGTTTGACTGCTTGTAATTAGGATAATGACATCTGATTAGCATACGATTGAATCATGCGCTCTTTTAAGAGGTTTATGGATAATAATGTGTACATGTATTGGTGTCTTTTGCTCGAAGTGTTGTAGGTTATAGATTGCTCCAGTGTTATAAAATGCTTCAGGCATGATCCAAAATGATTTTATTTTGTCTTAGGTCCTCTTAAAACTCGTTTCGGCTTCCTCATTATCCGTGATAAGTCTCCTATTTAAGCCCAGCTGTTAATGTACCCATAATTTTGTTTAGGTGGGCCGAAAGCCATCTTTTTACGAACCTGTAACAAGCATTCATTAAATCAAAATGATTACCATCTGATATAAAGATACTAAGTCACATCACATTTTCCTGTAGTTATTGCAAGCTTTCTCTCGAATCTTTCGATTTCAGTTCTATAAAGCTTTATTTTCCCCTCAAGACCGTCTTCTCTCTCTCTCTCTCTCTCTCTCTCTCTCTCTCTCTCTCTCTCTCTCTTGCTGCTGGGTAGTTAGCAACCACCGAACAGGGCGGGGGCAGGGGGAGGGGTATGTTACCAGTACACCCCGCTAGGGTATAGTCGGGTTTTTTGACGGCTGTTCAGCGAGTCAGCTATCCGGTGGCTGTCCAGTTTCACTCCTTTGACCCAGGTGGTTGTCTTAACCATTCTGTCTCACCCATTTCTGAGCCACTGGCTCTCAGTCCACAGACATCACGCCAGATATCTGGGCCTTGTAAACGAGCAAACAACACAGTGGTTGGCATAGACGCCATCTACCGTTCACCACAGTGGTCGGTATAGACGTCATCTACCGTTCACCACAGTGGTTGGCATGGACGCCATCTATCGTTCACCACAGTGGTTGGCATATACGCCATCTACCGTTCACCACAGTGGTTGGCATAGACGCCATCTACCGTTCACCACAGTGGTTGGCATAGACGCCATCTACCGTTCATCACAGTGGTTGGCGTAGACGCCATCTACCGTTCACCACAGTGGTTGACATAGACGCCATTTACCGTTCACCACAGTGGTTGGCATAGACGCCATCTACCTTTCACCACAGACAATCCCAAGAACCACATGACATCAACTGAGGTATATTTCTATCGCTGATCCCTGTCGCGAGGGAAGGTTAGGTGAAGCTGTCATAGGTTCTGCTATTTCATACAGGGGCTTCACCTACCTATGCGTTGCTTAAACCCCACCTTATGTATCTTAATGTTCATGGCATCTACTACTACTCATTCATCACATTAGGATGATGATAATGCTCTAGATTATGCTTCCCTCCAAGTAATTATGTTACTTCTCTGTGTGGCCCCAGAGTATGATTGTAACTAATTTACACATACCATGCACTGAAACCTTGACAATCATCTCTCTCGTCAACGATTAATCTTGAGCGTCTGTTGACGTAGATGTTTTCCTTTTTTTAAATATCTTAATGATGGTTTGATGTTCGTGTTCTCAGAACCCTCTTCATTGAGCACTGAGCTCATGATGAGCATGACCAATGGGCTTAACGATCTCACGGAGAGGAAGGGGGAGGGGGAAAAAAAACTAGCGTTGGTCAAGGGCCAGAGCCAGGGAGGCAGGAATCCGCTCCTGAAACTGGATCAAGGCTTTAACAAACGTTCAATGATTAGCCTAGTTACTGAATATGGTGGCGGATCAACTGCAGACAACTAGGACCTTTTGAGAAAGTTTTTTATACTTTCAAACTATTCCGCCAAATGGTACTCAAATTATGTGTGTGGGTGTGTGTGTGTGTGTTTGTGTGTGTGTGTGTGTGTGTGTTGGTCTGTCAATAGATAGTGACATCGTTACGAACAATTAACTGTTTCCCAATCCCAATATTAAAGTCTATTCCACCAGATATACACACATCTGAAACTGCACTCTCCAGACCAACACGAGTCACACTTTTACACCTCTGCGTTCTGAACGCCACCTATGTCTTCAACAATACGAACGTTGATCTAACATATAACAGCACTCATCACGCCCTTGATGCAAACCCCAAACTGGAGACAATGAACATCTACAATATCCTGTATGTACACTACCCAGACAAATCTGCATCACCGTGGCCTGTGGTCCCGGCAGGTGGAGATCAATGGATAAGATGAAAAATGGTAAATATTCAACCTAACTAACAACATAGGATAAGGGAAAGTTGAACCTCAACACATTCGGATCGTCAGAAGGTCAGGTATATAATAATGCAGGAGTAAGATGGACAGAAAACTTCGGTCGTCTTCTGTAATAGTTTATTTACAGGTTGGCTGAGTGTGTGTGTCTGTCATATGCAGGCTGATCTAGGACTCACATCCAGGTTTAGCGCGCGCGCGCAAGCTGGTCGAATCGTATACCCTGGTCTTAGACGGAGCCCCCGTGATCCGGAATTTGAATTTCGTACATACTGCTTGCTTCGAAGGGTTTGACTGACTTCTTTAATTCAGATTTGAATTCGATTTTAATGAGGCCAGATGCAGTGCTAAAATATTGGCCGGTGAGAGCATCTGAAGTGCCAATAAATTCAGAATGGCCACTAGAAATTCAAAATCTATTCAAGGCTCTCAAATCCTCCTTTGGTACACATATAAAGAAACATCTGAGCAGTTATTCCAGTTGATCACGAGTTGATCACGTCTTCTCTTCCATGCTCAAGACCTCCGCATATACAAGCAAGTTCCTGTGCAGTGCTGGACCGTGTGAGGGCTCGTACGAATGCGAGTCCTCCTTTCCCAAAGGCAAACACACAAGCGTCGCAGTCATGTAACGGTCGAGGATGCCATGTCGTATAAGAGAGCTCCCTCAGACCAAACTCTAGACACAGGTGGATACATAGAACAATGACCACTCTGGCTGTACCTGAAGGCAAGAATGACTCCTCTCTCCCACGTACATACAAACTCCCGCATATACATACAACCACTCCAACGCGTACTCTTTCCTGCTTACAGTCACTCCCTCACATGAACCTCCTCCCTGACATATACCCTGCAGCACAGAGGGTGCGAGCGAGCCAGCCAGCCAGTACATGGCATTACTCCCTGATACGAACCTCCGCCCTGGCACCACACCGTCCCCGTTGTACAGAGGGTGGGAGGGAACCAGTCAGCATCATTACTCTCTGATATAAACCTCCCCTCTCCCTCCGGGCACCCCACCACCACCTTCCCTGCAGCACAGAGGGTGGGAGGGAAGGAGCCAGCCAGCATCACCCTCACGGTGAAATATTGTTCTCCTCACCACAGGAAATGATTTATACCATCCGCAGAAAGAATTTATGGCCTTGTAAGCAATTACGTACGTCCACTGAGTCAATTAATCATTAATCACATCATTAATCATCACAGGTGGATTGATGATCAAAAATACACGTGAAAATATTGTCCGAGAAGAAATAACGTCTCATTCAATAAATGACGGCTGGTAAATACAACCATTAATTGACTTACTATAACTATTAAGTAAACGTGGGCCGAAAGAGACTAATCATTACTTAAATATATTTACAATCATGGCTACACTGTCCTTAAGGTATATAGTTACGAATATCATATGATTAGAGGTTTCACTTAAAGTGAAAAAGGCAAAAGCTGTGACACAATGGCAGAATAAATACCAAATTTGTATTGTTATAGAAGACTAGAACTCGATTAGACTCTAGTTGGACGTCTGGCATCTTCATCTGTTTTGTTTGAGTTTTAATGGAGTTAGAATCCTTATCGGCCACAACCTAATGTTATCTTGGGATTAATGTGCTGTATATGTTACTAAATATATTCAGCACCTCTTTTATGGGGTTCCTGCAGCTTCGGAGCTGCACTTCAATAAGGAGCAGGGAAATGATGGATTCTTCGGAAGTCGAAGGTGATGATGACTTCTCTCATTCGCCATGTGACCAAATGCAGGAGGAGATATATCATCACTGCTACGAGTTTGAAACTTAATGTGGATATCAGAGTATACTGGAATACACATGATGGAGCTCTATGATTATCAGAGACTCATCTGTTATATTCAGGGGTTCAATCCAACCCAGCTGATAAGTGTCCACTGGTGGGGGTATGTGTCCATCTGTAACTCGAAGTCTCAAGAAGACGAGCTGGTTATTCATTCTGCTGGGACACAGCCAAACAAACTGGTCTGAAGAGGTTATGCTGCTACTATGGAGGAATCGAATCCTGACGAGTTTCTGTCGTCTTGATCCTAACTGTGTCAGTAATACACTCTAATTCTCTTGTCTTTTGTTTCTTTATCCCTCTATTCCTCCCAGCACTTCTTGGATCTTCCCTTCTACACTAAACACCGATAACATGTATACATCACATATTGAACATTACCTAAGTTTTTCCTACCCTAAGGAAGAAGTTGTGATATACGCTTCATATCTACCACCCTCAAGTCTGTCCATATAGGAAAGGTGGTACCTTCTCTCTGTTCCCAGATATCGGAAATTGCTTCCATTAGAGCTAATGTCAACATTTGACAATAACAAAAAAATGTGTTCTGGCTGGTAAGGGGAGGAGAACGCACGGGTGAATCAGATGCTTTTAGTGAAGCAGGAGATTCTATATACATCTAAAGAAACATCTGTAGTGGAATTATAGTTTTTCCTTTTTCCGTCTGCAGTTTCAGGAGGCAATATGGATGATGTTCATCCCAAAAGTACGACAGTAAAACCCTCGAGAATAGTAGTGCGACCCTTGAGCACGACGGTACGACCGTTTTGCACAACGGTACGACCCTTGAGCACGACGGTACAAACCTTGAACACGACGGTACAAACCTTGAACATGACGGTGCAAACCTTGAGCACGACGGTACGACTCTCGAGCACGATTGTACGACCACTGAGCACGACGGTGCGACCCTTGAGCGAGACGGTACGACCCTTGAGCACGACGGTACGACACACTGCTGTGTACCATTCAGGACTGTAAAATGTACAAGCATCTACAAACCAACAATACTGAGAAATACGCAAGAGACGAACCAACAGAACAGTTACAACTTCTAGCGTACTTCCCGCGATCTGTTCCCCTAATACCGCCTTTGAAAAAGACAAAGAAAAAAGGTAATAGTTGTAACAACAGGTGAAGGGATTCCCATCATCAATGAAGGGCTGGCTTGGTTGCCTTTCCCTCAATACGAATCAAAAGTGGTCTACACTAGAGGTAGAATTCAGTGTGTTACTCTCAGAATGGCGCTAGTGCGTATATCAAACATTTCTTTGAGGAGATGAATGTCAAGTGTATATATTCTCACATGATATTTAGATAACGTCTCGTTGCACCTGCTACTTCATCCTCGAGCAAATGTTTCATAACAAACGTAACAACTTCACGAATTAATCATCACATTGAGAGAAAATCACTAAATTTTGCAATACTCACATTCGTGAGTGTCGACTTCCTAACAGTGTTCATATCAAGAGGAAACAGCATAATTGACATGACAGGCAACACCACTGCTGGTAGGAATCTCTTCACTTGGAGTTGCATTTATCTTTTTTCATCTTTTTTCAAAAGCTGTTTTGGGAAAACAGCCGATAGAAAGTACACTAAAATCCATACCTTAAATCTGTTGGTTTAACTCTTGCGTATTCCTAAATATCGTAAAAGTCGTGATAGAGTTATCATTCTGCATTATTTAGCTCAAAGACTAAAACATCTTAAATCAGATTTAGATTTAAAAAGTGTTTCTTCACAAGAGAAAGAAGGGCTCCTCAGATCCACACGGGGGGTAAGAAAACATAAGAGGCTCAAGTTCCTAAAATGGCTACACAGGAACGTGTTGTACCAACCTAAATAAGAAGCAACCAGGGTAAGAGGAATGGACATACCATTAATCTCCTCACACAGAAGCCCAGAAACTGAAAACATTACTTATGAACCTCCACTTTATAAAATAAAACCGACCACCTACCACTCACAGCGGACTAAAGAGTAAAAGAAAAAAGAAATGTTCTTATAATACACGCGCAGTCCTAAAATAGTGATAGTTATAAAAATGAAAAATACGAGGCCCCAAACACCTCCTTCAGGGAACACAGCGAGAGGCTATGTAAAACCAGGATAAGGACCAGAGTTACGTCAGATTAGGTGAAATCTACAGCCAGGGAGGGAGGGAGGCGGCGGGAGATTTACCAGCGACAAAGCAGGGAGGGAGAGAGAGAGAGAGAGAGAGAGAGAGAGAGAGAGAGAGAGAGAGAGAGAGAGAGAGGTATTGCCACTTCTGTTCTGGACTGCGAACTTTCTTTCTTCAAGAAATTTTTAAGCGGTTAAATTCTTGTCAAGGGACTGAACGTCTGGTAAAATATATAGAATGAAGACAAATCTAAAAAAAAAATCACTGTAGAGTACATGAAATAATAAGAAAAAATCCTCACTTTTCTCCTCGTTTTGTTCTCCTTTTTTTCCAAGTGTTGTATTACAAGAGGGGAAGATTTTCAGGATCCCTTTCTGACGACATACAAAGAGAGAGAAATGTTAACAACAAATATCTAACATGTGAATATGTGACAAAAATGTTAACGTGTAAATAAAGAGCAATCATAAATATAAATTTCCACCATATTCAAAGTTTCGTATTTTTTTTCTTCCTAATTATGATTCGTAGTTTTTAAGCTGATAATATTGCGTTTAAGTCTCCTCTAACTAAAGCCTGGTTCAGCTTAAGCATGGACAAATCGTGTTCCCAGCAAGTTAAAGCGTCTGTAGTCGAGATGAATATCTTAGAAAAAGAAAAGAAAAAATAGTCTGAGTTGTCTGAGCAACTTCGTAACTTAATTGACGTCTATGCAAAGGAGACTAACTAACATCTCTTGAGGAGGATTTAGAATCTTAGTACCACAACGAGGATGATGCGTCGCTCCGCGAGAGTCTATTAACTGCCACAACTTGTCGTAAAAGAGACTTCCAGTCGAACTTTGGGCCAAGAGTGAGGTACTTTGGCGGGACTTAGTCTATCAGTCAGCTCAATCTTTGCTGTCGTTGCCACAGCGCAGGCGCAGACCGTGCACAATATCCTTTTTTTCCCTCCGTTTCCTCCTAGGCGCGCAAGGGTGCGTGTGGCAAGACTCGGGAGGAGGTGGTGGTGTCAGTCGCGTCGCGGGTGTTGCAGAGGAAGGATGCGCCGGTGTGGCTCCTACGTCCCTTAGCACGTGGCTCGCCTGGCCTACTGACCACCAGATAATATGTATCGCTAGTGAGTGTGCGCGCTGGCTAAGCTACACACGTACGCCTGTGTTATGTCTTCTGCCCTTTTCGTCTCCTAGTGACGCGCCAATTAGAAGCTCATGTAAATCATTCTTGAAATAATGCCTTCGTTCACTGGTCATCAGCATTACTAGCCTGGAAGGAGATACTGCGTATAAGTAGCAAACAAATGGTTTTTCCCGAGTGAAACAGGAAATCTTCATTGGCCGTAGAAGAAAGCAGATTTCGCTGTCTTTTGATAGCACTTTGCGCTAAGGTAGAAGATTTTTTTCACCCCCGCTTCAGGAGCTGCAGCAGACGGGAGCAAGACAAGCAAGCAGGAGGAGGAGGATGGCTGCTGCCCCAGCAGGAGTGAGGTGGCTGGTGGCGGCGATGGTGGTGGGGGCCGCCCTTAGTGCTCTCCAAAAAGGAATGTGAGTATTGTATGTTGTCTTCTGGTTACTGTATCCTGCTGTATGTTGTCCTCTGGTTGTTGTATTTTCCTGTGTGTTATCATCTGGTTGCTGTATCCTGCTCTATGTTGTCCTTTGGTTATTGTATTCTGCTGTACGTTATCTTGTGGTTCCTGTATTCTGCTGTGTCTTGTCCTTTTTTTCCTGTACCCTACTGGATGTTGCTCTTTGATTGCCACAGTGACTGTCTGGCCCATTGACCTTCTGTATTAAGAGTTGCGCGTCGACCTGTCTCCTGTACCAGTGCTACAGGTCAACCGCTCTTCTGTACCAGTGCTATAGGTCGACCTCTCTTCTACACTAGTACTGCAGGTCGACCTCTCTTCTACACTAGTATTGCAGGTCGACCTCTCTTCAGCACTAGTACTGCAGGTCGACCAGTCTTCAGCACTAGTACTGCAGGTCGACCAGTCTTCAGCACTAGTACTGCAGGTCGACCAGTTATTATCTTAATACTCCCACAGCCACCGCTCTCGCAGAACATTGTACGCCTGTGAAACCGTTCGCTCACTGCACTATATTCGTTAACATATCTCCCCATTTAACAACATCATTCGTTAAAACGTAAAACAGTAGTTCCTGTGAGCCAGACGGGAAATGACCAGCGAGACTCGGTCGCTTTGTATACACAAGACGAATGGTCTTTGACGAAGTCGGGTCGAATGAACTCTATCATGGACTCCATAGCCAACATCATCCCCTTAACTTCTAAACGAGTGGCGACGGTTCGAATCCAAGTAACTCTTCTCTCTCCCACTTCCTCTCCCGCTCTATAACTCAACCCCCCAACCCTCACCGTGGTAGCCTGGCTGACTCACTCACCCTGTCCAAACCAACTCGTTGCAGTAAACGCACTTGTGCCAGGGATGTGGTAGTCGTTAAACACTGGCGCTCACCCACTGGGTAATGTACGAGTGCTCACAGCGTGGCCATTAAAAGGGCAGTGCATAAGCTGCTGGCTGGGTAATAGATGGGTATTGTGAGTTATGAGCCATATCACTCGTGCCCAGGCGTCTGAGCTACTGCTAACGGTTTCTTATGCAGGGGAT
>JAUTXX010542435.1:0-10600 GCA_032273605.1 Panulirus laevicauda | reverse complement strand
TTTGTTATCAATTTAGTACAATATGATATGGACTTTGACTAATATCTGCATGTATCTCTTTTAAGTCTTTCTCTTGTAAATATATTTTCTTTTTCATTTCTGGTCATATGCTGTCACAGAGTGCAACTTTATTTCATCCTTATTTATGTTCAGTGTGACACAGGCAAAGAACAGGATTAATAAAAAGAAAGCCATTAACATCAGGATAAGAAAATGAGGTCACAGTGGCAGTGGTCATGGTTGGCAAGAAAATTGTTATGCTGTGCAAATAAATTTCAATTAAAAGAGTGAGACTTTGGTATTAAAAGTACTTAGAGTTTCACAAGCCAATATTAGCCATTGTCAGGCAGGTGACCCCAGTTGACCCTGTTGTGTTGCTGACCCATGTCTCAGTGTAGTTCAGAATGAGTAAAAGATAATATGTTTTGTATGTTTGTTTTGTATAATGTATGATTAAACAAGGAAATATTTTGTCTTCGTTTCATTTACCCTAAACTAGTTACATTAACATTTCAGCATGAAAAAGATGCATAATTAGTAACATTAACATTTCAGCATGAAAAAGATGCATAATAGCATTCATGTGGCAGTATGTTTTGACACCAGAGTAAACAATAATGCCAATGTCAGTGTAACTAATGTGGAACTTGGTAAGTTTGATTTGTGGATGACTGATTAATTAGTCCTGGCTTTATTGTGACAGCATTACCATGGAAGATAAGCTTGTCAAAGCTAGTTTTTTCCATAGTGTCCATTTTTCCCATATCATGAACCTGCTTGTCATGTCAAATTTGAGTTCGTAAATGCCTTGCAACAAATTTTATTTCCAAATTTCTTTAATCACTATCTGTCATCTGTTTGGGTACCCTCTCATGTAAATGGATTCCTTATACCAAAATTATAGTCTAGATATATGTTGTTTAAAGTGTTCAGAATTATTACAATGCTGGACAGTTAAAGATAAGCATTTTAAAATTCTATGTAGCCAGAAAATAATTTTGTATACTCCACATCACTGCAAGTGAGAATTGCCCTGTCCTTCATAACTGAAGCCAAAGCATGCAGTCTTGCTGATGGTAGTTCTGAGAACAGACTCGGTAAGGTCTCCCCTGCAACCTTTAATTGTTATTCATATGAAATACACGAGCAGGCACTGAATCATTTTGCATCTGAAGTAGTGTAGCTGTAAATATAAGGGAAAAAAATAAAAGTTAAGGTCTCTTCCAAACAGGAGACAAGGAATGATGAATGTTGAGATGAGACTGATATTGAATGATGGGACTGAATTATGAGAAATTTTTCAGAAAAGTAATCTTATTATAAAAGGCTTTAATGAATAAATAGAAGAGAAAGAATTAATTGTACAACCCTAGGACCTCTCTGATGGGGCTTCTGCTACTTCCAGGCTGCACTGCAATTACTAACAGGGAAACAATGAATGCCTAGAGAGCTAGAAGTTCCTCCTGGAGACTACTCCTTTTCTTGATTTGATGGTGATAGTTTCATGAGGGTGACTTTCCATTCACTTTGTAACCACATGTAGGTGGAATCCAGTACACCGAAGGGAAAGACTGAGAGGAAGATGCAATGAATGCTGGAAGATGTGATGAAAAATAGGTGAAAGAGGGATGAGTAGAAACTAGAAGATTTAAGTGAGCAGATGGAACAGTTGCATGAAAAGTTATATATTGATGTCTATGTGGGAATTAGACTGTTGAAAGGAACAATTAGGGTTAGTTTTGTAGTTGGTTATGGATCACCATATAACAGAATGAAGTAAGAGATACTTTTTAAGTACCTTAGGTCAAATGTGAAGCCCAGTGAGGGTGAGAGAAATAATTATTTCACTGAGCAAAGGAAACGATGCTTTACTCCTTTCTTTTCTGTCATAATTGTTCAGTGTTTCCCATCTCGGTAAGATAAGTGCCAAAAATGAAAAGAAGAAAGGCTTCACTTGCTCATATCCATTTTTTATCTCATGTAATGCAAGGAAACCACCGCTTAATATGCCATATTCCCTGGTTCAGTTCATTACAAGCACATCAACCCCTATATACCACATCACTCCAATTTATCTTTCACACTTGCATATTCAAGCCCTGAGCACTCAAAATCTTTCTCACTCCATCTTTCCATCTCCAGTTTGGTCTCCCCCTTCTCTTTGTCCCCAGAGTTTAAAGCAGACCAGCTTCTCAACTTTTCTTTTGACCTCAAAACCTGATAAGGTTCCCCTGTGCTGCACCATATATTTTCTTTACCTTCTCCTGTAGATAATTATAAATGGTTTATTGAATTAGCTACAGCCAGACTGAAACATGTAGAGAAAATGCATATAATGTGGACAGAGGAACTATAAAAAGAGGAAGCCCTTCTCCCAAGAATTAGCTGTTTCATTGCCTCCACCATTGGTTAGCCTCCAAGGTAACTAGCAAGCCAATGTATCACATGATTAGCCATTTGAGTTTCTTCTCATGCTCCAAGAAGCATAGGAACTTTTTATACTCATGTCTTTCCTAACAGCTATGAACTTCCCTTTATTATTATTATTATTATTATTATTATCATTATTATTATTATCATTACTATTATTATTATCCTTTTCTCCAGTCTTTTTAGTTTCTTTAGTCCATATTTCTTTTTTTAAATTAAGGCTTGGCCTCAGTAAGACCTATCTTGTGTCATTCAGGGCCCATGAGAGGAATTTTATCTGGGGGTACAAAGTTTCTTTCAGTTCTCCTTTCCTTTTCCATTAGATCTTGTTTGTATGCAGCACGGTTTTATGCCATGAGTTGTAAGGCTAAAAAAAAAAAAGTTGATTTTCTGCGTTTTCTGAGATCCCAGGAAATGCCCGGGTACAGTGTACACACCCCCTGCACCCCCATCTCGGAGGCCCTGTGAGTTGTTTGACTTCAGCATTTAATAAATCTATTAAAATTATTTTTCTCCATTTTTTATGTTTCTTCTCTTCCATAACTTCCTTGATGATTTCACCCGCACAGATATGACACAACCAGACATACCACACACCAATCTTACTCTAATGTGAACAACAACGTTTTCTGTCTATCCTTGTCTGTTTATCAAAAACATGACCTATCTTTCTTGCTAAAAATTTCTTATTATCTCAATCAGTTTCCCTTAACACATCAAGGTACTTATTTTCAACATCAATTCCTCTCCAAAAATGTATGACTTTTTGCCATGCAATTAATTCTTAATCCTTGCCAACTACGTTAAGGAGACATACCTTATAGTTTTTGTAATAATCCTTCCCACATTTTTCATTGTATATAGGTGTAATTATTGTATTCACCTAATCCTTTAATATTTTCATTAAATTTCTAAATTTAATTTTTTTCAAATCTTTATTTTTCCTCATATTTACACAATCTATAATTATTCATCTTTAATTTTTAAGTTTTATTTCTACATCTCGTCATCAAATGATGTCATTTGTTTCTCATTACCCTTCTGTTTATGCCATTGCCTTCCTTTTTCATTCACACTTTTTTTAGCCTAAAATAATGTTTCTAATATTTTGATACCATTTACCTCTCTGTATTTCCTGTTTAAAAAGTTAAGCATCAGCTTGATCATCTTTTACTCCATTTTCACTTTGTGTTCTCATATACTTCATCTTTATCCAGCTGGTTATATGTCTGCTACTTTGAGGAAGAAGAAATATTTCTTTACATCCTTTTTGAAACTGCTCTTGACTAGTCTCCCATAATGTAAAATATCTTGTTTAGAAGTCTCGTAATTTTGAACACTCATCTGTTTTAGTATCACTGTGGCCTGGCCCTGAAGGAATCTATTTACAGAACATCTGTGATGAAGCCAAATTTGCATCACATTTTTGTGGAATAACATCATAAAGCTGTAGATAAAAACCATTAACAATACTTATCAATGTTGTTAATAGATGTCTGATCAATTCCTGCCCAGTGATAACAAGGCTACGATGTGTGTGAGTGACTAGGATCTAAATATAAAACCAATGAAAGAGAATAAGAAGATTATTGGCCATGGGTAAGGTAACTGGTCGAAGGCCCCATATGAATCCTCTCATCCTCCCCCTTCCCCTGGTCTGATCCTATGTGTGTGTTTCAGAGGTCACCATGGAAACGGTGGGAGGGGGATCATATGGTCCAACCCTACAACATCCCTCACCTCTTGTCCTTGGGTGTATCAGATCAATACCTGCACAAGAGTCAGTAACCCTGACAGCTCATATTCATGTGGGGAAAACGTTTCACTCTCATGGTACCCAACTTTTATTATTCCTTCATAGAGGCTTTAATTGCCCCATTGTAAAGACATTTACTGTTTCTTCATCTCTCTCTTTCCACACATCATCTTTAGTGCTATAGAAAATATTTCTTCCAACTCTCCTCTTACCCACACCCAAGTCATGCCAGTTGTTACATTGCTTTTTATCCAGAAGGCCTTTCAACATTAACATCATCATGACCCATAAAATACTTGTGTATCTCCTCCCCATTCATCTCCTTCCATCTCATGTACGTAATGAGGGCTACTCTTTCCATAGCTCATCCCCTCCTGATTGTTGTTGATGTTGCAGATATTTCGCATACTCGATCATTCCATTCTGGATTTGACACTATTCAGCAAATTGCTGAAACTAATCATGGCAGTTTATGTTTTTTCAGGTTTGGAGACCAAGCCAGTGGCGCAACTGGTACAAACTCTATCTTCGGTCTCTGTTCAAGATGGAGGTTTCACTCCACAACCTTCCTGTGGCAATTCTTTGGGAAGAGGCCTGGTTGATGAGCTAAGTCACGTTTCTCATTTATGAGATACTAACTCCTAATCCCTGATCTGCTCTTACCTCTTGCGCTAACCTAATCCTTGATCCCTCCTTGCCTCGTGACCTAACCTGATCCTTGATCTGTCCCTGCCTCATGAGCTAACCTGATCCATGATCTGCTAATGACCCATGAACTAAACTAGACGGTGAAACATTAATTCTTTTTTTAATGGATGAATATAGAAGCCACACCAGAATCGTCTCCGACAAACCACACAATATAGCATGTAGGTGACAACGAAACATTTGAGCAAGATAACTTGACCCTTAAACAAGACGTTGTGGCCCTTAGGTATGGTGACCTGACTCTTATGGATCAAATCGAATGCCAGACCAGCGTACTAAAGATGTCCTAAAGAAGCTACAGGCTCCGACTGTTGGGTACAGCTGGCAAGAACATCATATACGTGATTTTAAGTAATAAACCATACTGTAATAAAAACACAACCCCTTGGAAATATATTGAAGAGATAAACTGGAAAATACTCAACTCAAACTTGCGATAGGTAACCCGAATCATCACTGAATCAAGGTAGAAACCATACATCCGCATTATATAGTCTGTATTGATATTCATAACTAAATTTTGATTAGGCAATCAAATGAATATAATTTCCAGGATTTCATGATGCTAACTGGCAATGATGTCCACAACTACCTCAGGATCTGTGAGCTGGACACAGAGGTCACGGGCAAGAGTTTCCACCACAGATGTTGCACACACATAATCAGTGCTCTCAGGCCCGGTCCTCAATGTCTCCCGCGCACACTGAGGTTGTGTTGCGCGTGGCGTGACAACAGCAAATTATGTTGGCCAAGGTGACTGGGTGTTGAGGAGACGAAGGCTTGAGCCTATCAAGGTTTGTGTAGTTGTCCTGCCCATACCTCCGCCTAACTCCAACGTCTCCATCTCCATCCTGAAACATAGGGTGATTCTACATAGCCAAGAACGTCGCGAGTTGACATCGATCACGTGTGTTCCTTGACATGGAGGACCGGGATACGTAGTGTTGCAGAAGGTTGGCCAAGACTGACGCTCATAACGGACCTTCGCCCAAGAACACTCGGCCGGATGTCCATTTTCAATACCGTTGTCTCTGCCTTGGTGTGCGTCGTTTCAGTCATGGGTATACCCCTGACCAGGATCCCCACTGCACTTTGATTCTTATAAAACGGTGCATTTTGGGGTTGTTACATCACACTTATGGGCAACGAGAAAGTACGACTTAAGACATGAGACGCTCCGTCTGCCTGTATTTGTCATGATTTTAGAAGACGCAGAGATCCTCCGTCGTTTCTATATGGAACGTTCATTCCCATGTATGAACACACACACACACACCCACACACACACTGACCTCCATGATGTAGCGGTCAGCCTTTACTAACCGTCATGCACACAGGGGCAGGCAGCTTGGGATCATATATACCCTAATTGTTCCAATCCTAGTCGCGGCATCCAGTCTACAACCCACCCAGCAGTGCACCCCACCGCTGGCACTGGTCGATGAAGTGTGTTTGGCATAAACTAGAATGTCCCTTTATGTGTGTGTTCATAAACAGAAATAAACACGTCTCATATAGAAACGAAACAACACGAATCGTAAATTTCTTTCCCTGGAACACAAATATAATATTAAACACACTGACAGATTGCATCCCACGAGTCGAATGCTCTCTCGGGAATGTATACAGACGCAGAGGTATTCAGAAAGGCGAGGAGGTATTGAAAAAAAAAGTATGTTCATATGTTTGACAAATTAAACGCCACTTGTTTGTGGCCACATTTAATGAAAAATGCATTTGCTGGAGAAGGCTCGAAGTGAGGTGATTAATATCATACAGTTGTATCAGAAATTAAGGAATGAACCACTTGAAAAAAACTGCCATGTACTTTGCTGGAAGGAGAGTGAAAGTCATATCTACAGCTGCCAGAATTATAAATGGCTTGACTGTGAATGTTGATCAGGGTTTTACTATACAACACATATGTATCCACAAGGTACAAAAGTGAGTTGTTAATCCATGTGAGCAAATATATAATGATAAAGTTCCAATATGCATGTTTTACGTGTTTCACTGTATGAACGCAGCACGACAATGAACCGCTGACGAAAATTAGTTACATAATAATATGTTAGCTGGAATTATGGGAATTGCCACCCTACCCCAAACTCTGTCCTAACGTGAGATTTTTTTATGGGACTTCCCACCCTACCCAAGCTCTGTCCTAACGTGAGATTTTCTTTCTTTTCACAGTTCGAAATATTGGAACAGTTGATAGCACTGTTCCCATACTGTGAAACGAAGAAGAGTGGTCAGAGGGTACGGTCAGTGTGAAGGTCGTGTATCGTCTCCATGGTACGTCTGGAACCTCTGCTTGTTGCCACCCTGGCTTGTTGCTGAAATACATCGTACAGTGGATGTGGACAAATATTTCAGTTGAATTTTGGTGATAACAAAATGATCTCGAAGAACACATATGTTAGTTTTTAATAGAACTACAATCTAGCTTCAAACACCTGCACCCAATCGCAAAGCGACTGAGTATAATTTGTCGCATAAATTTGAAACTGGACGATAGTTATGAGAAGTGTATAAATTCCTGGTGGGTCGGTCTTGGGCGACCCACGTGGTCGACAAGTGGTTGTTCACTTGTCCGGATCCCCTTAATCAATATTCATATAGTCTCAAGATTTAACAATCCTTCATTGAATTATCAGAATGATAGCCGAAATTATGGCATTATACCCTACTTAAAGTTTGCTTCATAATGAATGCATATAACAGTGATCAATAGATATTTTTGCAGAATCCAGACATTCGGACAGTAGCGGGAGGCGTGGCCTTCTAAGTTGCCGGGTCTTGCGCTCCACTCAAACTTCATTGTATGAGACTAGTGAAGGAAGTGACAAATACGGAAAAATCGATTAGATCCAAGTTCGAAGACACCATGGCACCTAAACCCAAGATTGGTAAGTTGAAATATATTGTTGCCACGTAAATCACTTTCGCACCATGATTACAGTCTTGTTCTTTGTCCAGGTTTGTGAAGTTTGTATACAAACAAGTAATGTTATGGTTACGAGAATGTGTAATGTATGAGGCAAATATACTTAGCTGAGTGAAGCCTGAGGTGAGGCGATGTTGAAATGGTGTACAATTAAAATGGAAGATATAGTCTTAGGGTGAGTTTGAGAGGTAAATATCTGGGAACAGTGATCCAGGTTAAAGGTTGGGTGGTTGAAAGATGGCGAGGCAGGTTAGCCATAGATTTGTTGCTTGCTGTGGAATACATACGTTAGCACAGTGTTCGTTTTGACATTAGCAATCCTCTTGGGACGCTGTGACTTTCAACTGATCTGTATCGCCAAAAATCTATCATCGGATATTACTGTGCAGCGATTTATATAGAAAGGCTGCTAAAAATAGTTTGCAATTCGCCCCTGGAAAGACGATTTGTTTACATAACAGGGTACATTGCTCACACCCAGTCGTAGTCAAATCTAATTAGGAGAGACCATGTTTTTGTAAATGCATGTGGTTGCCCTTTCTCGTAAGATACATAATGGAAACTGCAACCTAATCTAGGGTAGGTGATGCTTGGTTGGAACATCGAATTTATATATTTTGAAGGAAGAAATGCATGTATCATAACATATGTTGATAAAATGCAAACGTAAATTGTTTTATATAATATAGACTTGTACATCTAGTACATCTAATCCTTACGAACACTGAGATATGACAACCCCTTTATGGTTTTGAGTGCATGATCATGAATAATTTCATTATTACAAAATTCAAACTTGGATTGTTGTATATGTTTAAAAGATTTTAACAGTACAACCCATTTAATAACATGGCTGTTATTCTTGGTAGGCATGCCAATCCTTGACTCAAATCATTGATGTCTAGCACAATGATCTGTCATGCCTCATTACAAAGTTACTCTCTCCTTGTTTAATGAGGACACACCGAGGGACGTTTTGTACAAGTGTTCCTGGTGATCCATAATAAATCGACTTTTTCCCTTCCCCGCAGAGCCCCTGGTAGCTTGTTCTACTCACCTTACCGCACTACTGACGCAAAAACATGCGTCCGAATACATTATTTCTCGTTTTAGATAGAGGTAATTCGTTCCCTCTCCCTACTACCACACCGTATTTATTATTCCTTTGTACTATATTCATGTTCCTGGTGGTCTCCAGCTGTCTCGTTCTTTTGACCCTAATGGTAGCAGGTAACTTTTTCTAGTCTCCTTCATAATTCCTTACTTTCTGTATTTGCTTGAACCCTAGTCTTACTGAAGGTCCTCACTGAGTGCTCGGGTCCTGCTGCTCCACAATTCCGTCTCCAGTCTGGTTCTTGATGCTGCCAAATTCTGTTGTTGGTTATTTGGTTTAAAACTGCCGGGGTTATAAAGGATGTCATCGTCGTTATACCAATCAAAAATCTTATACATGATCCAAGTGTCTGATTATAAATATTGATCAGATACCCACATCACTCGATAGCAGATAAAAATGGGTGTCTGTATACTCTGTTCATGTAAAACTGTTTATATATTTGTATTAGTCATGATGAGTTTGTTTGGTTGTATTGAGTATACTGACTATTGTGTGTCCCCGGCAGCCCTGTTGAGCGTGTCCAACAAGAGCGGGGCTGTGGAACTAGCTCGGGGCCTCTCTGCTGCCGG
The DNA here is from genome assembly GCA_032273605.1 of Panulirus laevicauda. Lineage (NCBI taxonomy): Eukaryota > Metazoa > Arthropoda > Malacostraca > Decapoda > Palinuridae > Panulirus > Panulirus laevicauda. Next base: position 1,073 of record JAUTXX010542435.1, on the reverse strand, counting down.
CCTCAAACTGGTCGCCTCCGGAGGCACAGCCAAGGCCCTTAGGGACGCCAGGCTCGAGGTGGGTACTTGAGATTTAGATTTTGTATGCAGAATGGATAAAGTACAAATTAACCTAGTTTTTTAATTCAGATTAACTTATTCATTTAATTCCTTTGTTTCCTCTGTGTTAGGTGTTCGATGTGGCAGAGATAACTGGGGATCCGGAGATGCTGGGAGGGAGAGTCAAGACGCTGCATCCTATCATCCATGGCGGCATCCTCGCCAGGGACACTCCATCAGACCTTGCCGATCTCGCCACCAGGGACATCAACCTCATCCAGGTTTATAAAGCTTTTAAGATGTATTTTAACTTCCATTTGGAATATTATATTATTTACTAATAGTAAATTTATATTTATCAAACTGTTTACTGTATTTGGTGGTAGTTTTAGTTTCAAAAGTGCAGAAATTATGTGATGGAACAGGCTCAGTATGCAAGTCAGTTCTTCAGTATTTATCTGGAATTGATGATAACATTATCTCTTGAAACTGTGCTCAATTTACAAGTAAGCATTACGAAATAGGAGTAAAGTTTTTCATTGATTACAAATCAAAAGAACTGGACATTGTAGAATGCATCATCTTTAAATCTGTTTTTTCTGTACTGGTATTAGGTAGTGGTGTGTAACTTGTACCCGTTCGTGAAGACTGTAAGTCGAGAGGGTGTTACGGTGGAGGAGGCTGTTGAAAATATCGATATCGGTGGTGTAACCCTCCTGAGGGCGGCAGCCAAGAACCACTCCCGTGTTACGGTGCTATGTGATCCCCTTGACTACAACAGGATTCTCCAGGAGTTGAAAACTGGTGATACATCCCTTTCTACAAGGTAGCATAACCTGGATAGTTTGTTTGTTATTTGAGCTTTTTAGGTCTATCAGTCTCAAGGGTCATTTAGGGGTTCAGGTGTTAACGAAAATTCTAAGACTGTGTATATACTCTTGTGTATATGGCCCATTAAGCCGAAGAATGGACTGGTTTGCTCCTCACAAAGATGTTTAGGCCCCGATCGCTCAAAATCTTTTTCAATCCATCCT
>JAUTXX010542424.1:0-10600 GCA_032273605.1 Panulirus laevicauda | reverse complement strand
GGAGTCGATGATAGTTTAAAAACTGCTGAGAGAAATTACATTTTCTTGTCAGAGTTAGAATCCTTTTTTTTCTTTTTTAGCCAGACAGTCCAGTCGTGCGATAATCAGACCTCTTGTTGTTTGTCTTTCTCAGGCAAGCTTATGTAAACTAATTATAATACACTTGTCATTTGTCATTTAAGTACCATTTAAGGAGAGATCGGAGGAGCTGTTGGAGAAATATCGCCTGCGTTTTTAATGTTTTTAAAACAAAACTAATAACATTATGATTTTAGCAGGTGTTCTACCCAGGATTTGTCCCGCGAACACCCTTAGTAAGGTGTTCAGTCTGAATAAAAGATAAGTGAACCTCTGTTTTCAGGAAGGAGCTGAGGTCATAAACTTATTGCAGCATTTCTACATGCAGTCTAATAAGTTTATGAGGGATGGACAACATCTAAAGGAAGTGAGAGCTGCGCGTTTTGGTAAGCTCCGTAGAGTCCACACATCCGTTTAAGTAGAAAAACGTAGCCCTTGTGAAGCAGACTCATCCCCCTCCGTAAGTACCTTTCCAAATAGGTCCGTTTCGTTTAGAAATGTTTTATGTTAGCGTTCGGAATATAAGAAATCGATTCTCAGAGTTAGTGACAACAACGTTAGAAAAAAAAATATATGATTGCCATTTCCAAATCTTGGTGAGATATCAGTAATGGATTTTAGGTTTCACTTTATTTAGTAGGACAAACAAGTAGGCGTTGGCGTCCTGCTCTTTGTTAAAGCCCATTGAAATTCTGTAAAAATACTGATGTAGCAGTTGGGAATGTCGTCTTCATTTTTGTAGAAATCAAAGATAAACAACGTAAAGAATCAACAGCAGAACTAGTTTATAAGACACCCCATGCAGACACTAGAGGCAGGCGGAATATTTAATGATCAAATAGCGGGACTGCGTCATGAACAAGATTCCAACAAAGGAGATTTTAACATAGCGGTATCTAATTGGGGACAACCCCTTTCCAGTAGCTCCAGTCGTGGACTCTACCTAAATTTGCTTGGTAGTGACCTTATCCAATTAGTTGAGGAGCCTACTCGCGAGAATATGTTAAATTTGGTTCTTGCTGTGAATAAGGATTTACTTGATAATGCTGAAGTTGGAGAAAAGTTCGGTATAAGTGACCAAGTGATCAAGTGATTTAAGGTCGCTTTTAGCACTACAAGTAATGATGGTCAAAGAAAATGACAGTCACAAGAAAATTTCTAATTCTAATCGTGTAAATTTTGATAGTCTTTGCATTATCTCGACAGGCAAGCATGAGATGATATAGTCAGTGAAAAATTTTATGTACGTAGCTTGGAAAAACTTCAGAAAACCTTCAAAGCAACAGAGGGGACCATACGTACCAGTGCCTAGTAGAAAGTCTATTTCTAAAACATAACCAAGGTGGTGGAACGGTGAAATGAATAAGTACCTGTTGTATAAGAAAGTAGCTTATAAGGAACTCAGAGAAACCAATAACCAACATGATAGAGTAAGGCATATATATTTGCGGAGAGGGAGAGAGTTATACAACAAAGTGAACTTCAATATAAAGTGTATCTCGCTGAAAACAGCAAAAAAATTCTAAAGAGTTTCACAAATATATCAGAATCAAGAGAGTCATAACCCAGTTAATAGGTCCTTTCTTTGATTACGGAAAACGGTGACTCGGTTCAAAACAACGAAGCCATGGCAAAAATATTAAATGAATTCATTGCATCTTTATTTATGATCGAAGACAAGCCATGTTCCGAATCCAGTTCCCTGATAAGAGAGGGAAACGTTCTTCAACAAATTGGCATAAAAGCCGAAGACAACTTTCAGCAATAAATGAAATGAAAATAACGGCCAGCCCTGAAAAATTATATCCGAAATAATGAAAGAGAAGGGAATTAGGTCGTTAAGCCCTTGAATGCACTTTTCAATGTCACTTGTTGCAAGAAAAGTTCCAGATAAATGAAAGTTTGCCAGTGTCACGCCGGTATCTAGAAAATGCAGTAAGTTACAGCCCGGAAATCATATTCCTAGTAACTTAACGTCTGTAGTTAGAAAACTTATAGAAACCATCATTCAATATAGAGCTGAAACCATTTAGAGGACCACCAGTAACACCATTCTCAGTATGTTTCTGACGAAATCGTTCACGTCTGACAAATATGCATGATCGTTTTTTTATGATACAATCAACATGCATGACGAAAGTAAAGGAGCTGTTTTTATCCACCTAGACTTTCAAAAAGCTGTCAGTAAGGTTCTGCACCGAAGATTACTTGCAAAAACTGTCAGATGGCATTAATGGGGTTGTACTTCAATGGATAGGAAACTGGTTAACTTTAAAGGTGAGGCCTCAGAATGGTGAGACGTAGCAAATGAAATGCCACAAGGATTAGTCTTGGGACTGGTTCTCTTACCTATATTAGTGATATTGATAATGGGCTGCATTGCAAGTTACGAAAATTCACTGATAATACAAATCTGGGAAATAAATATACAAATGAAAATGAACGTCTGCAACCTCAAACTGATACAGGCAACGTGACGAACTGGGCTCATAAATGGCAAATGAATTTTTGTATCAATAATCGTAAAGTTTTACATGTCGGTAGTAAAAACGAAAAGACTAGTCTTTTGAACACCTAACTCAAGTAAGCAGCACACAGAAGCAGTGCCTTCGAATCTAAGTCTAGACAAATTATCCTAACTCTTTACAATATATTGGCTCGTCCATATCATGAATATTGTGTTCAGTGTTGGTTATCGCACCTAAAAAAAAGGCAGACAGAATGGAAAGCGTAAAGCGTCGAGCTACCAAGATGATTCCCAGACTGAGAAAGAGATTCAACGGATGAGATTCAACGACTTGAATCTATTCAGCTTGGAATAAAGAAGGTTAAAAGATGATCTAATACAAGTATCTAAAATGATCAAAGGCTTTGATAATCTTGATCTATCAAGTTACCAAAGACTTGAATCGTCTGATTGTACTCGTAGTTATGGATACAAATTCGTGGGCAATCGATTTACCTGGAATGAGGCGAAGCACTTTTTCTTCAACAGGATTGTTAAAATATGGAAAGACATACCAGATTAGAGTGGTTGAAAGCAGTACTATAGGTGTTTAAGAATAGACAAGATAAATACTTCGCTTAAGCTCCACGACTTTCATGATTTGCTACTTAATAGTCAGAATGACAATTTGCAGGTTATTTTCTTTTAATCATCTGCATGTCGTCTAAGTTTCAAGACACTATTCTACGAGTTTATGATATTTTCTGCCATCATTCTTTGAATTCCTTTGTATTTCATTGTATTCTTTGTATTTCTTTTTAAAATACACACTTCATATCAATGAATTATATTTTTCAGAGGTAGCTTGAACTTTACTGAAAATCTTTTCAAAAGACAAAAATGTATTAATCAAAGCTAATTTCATGGGATACACACAGTACATCAGTTCTTTGTCTATTGCATTTTTCTCGACTAAACACACTACCATTTTATGTAAACTGAAAAGAGCCTGATCAGGAACCAAGCCATGACCATTGAAGTAACCAAAACTCTTGATTTTCGTTAATCAGCTGAACGAACTCCAGTTGTAATGTTTTTTCAACGGTCCTAGTTCCAGTAAAAGTACAAAAGTGAATAGCATCAGACTTTAACGACACCATCTTTGACAAGTCCTTGTTCGGTTGTGTTCCTCTCTGTGACAATACATGATAAAAGATTGACATTTACTGATAACTTTACACCAAAGATGCGTTTCTGACAAAATCAGTGAACATGGGTATGTTGCTAACACTGTAACTTAGTGTTAACATGAGCGGACTGGAGATCAAGTTTTCTACATAACACGAATCCAAAAACAGCATCTTGCACTAAAGCTTTCCTTGTTTTGAGTCCAGCTTGCTAGTAAAAAAGAACATTTTGTGTATATTGTTGTGTGATATAAACAGCAGTAGATTTTTTGCGCTGAAAGAGCGGTGAAAAATGAAATAAAAAAAATGGAATAAATGAAAAGATCTTTATTGACACGTTTCGAAGCAATCTTGTTTCATCTTCCAAACTAAAAGAAATAATAAGAACATTTACTAAAACTGTTGGAATATGAAACTGACGGTAATAAAAGAGCAAGATAGCTAGAAAAGCAGTCGATAGATATTTGTATCTTATCGCGAAATTCACAAAACTACATATTTGCATCGAATGATATATCGTACATGTAGTTCAGATTAAAGAAAAGTGAGTTGCATGAAATCGTATATTACAGCAAAAGTCATAAGCATAATCAAGTATAAATGAAATCTAAATGATCCATGTTTTCAATACATGTCAATGAGAATTGAAATGAAGTAATAACATTACAGATACAAAGCACCTGTACATCTATTAAATGATCATCTAATTTCCATATAGATTATCTTTACCAGAACCGTCGTTCCCATGAGCCACAAGTCGGAGGGCCGTCAAGACACATTGGCTGTGCCAGACTAAGGCCTGGTGAGTCTTCATCACTAGTAACTGTCACTCTAAAACAAATCAAACTATGTTGAGGCTCCATAAGAACTAATGGAGAGCTTCATCCTGTATTCATGGAGCGTCTTTAAGACCAGGATGTTCTGCCACCGTGTGAGTCTTCCCAAGATTGAGAAACTGGACGCTGACATGGAACGATCATTTTCTGGTATGTGATTTCTGACGGCCGAGAACGTTTGTTTAACCATGCGGCCACCTGGAGCCGAGCCACTAAAACGTTACTTTCCCAGACGTCTTTTTTTCATCAACAGGTGATGCCTTACAAATATCTAATGTGAATCTGCATGAACAAAACGACAGTAAAACCCTAGGAATTGAGTATCTTATCTTGAATAATTTTTCATCATGTCTTTGACCTTGAATCTAATTGAATTGCACAGATTGTATCTATTTAGTAGCTTATTCTGTAGATTGAAAATACTGGCCAGTATATAATATGGAATAACAAACCATTGCTCCTATTGCTGTGGTTATTTGAGGTTCTGGTTTAACTAGAATATAAGCAGTGATTTCAATAAACTAGAATGTGCATTTTAGAGTTAAGTAAGTTACATGTAAGATCTATATATGTTCACTGTCACAGGCACTCAAACCATTTCCACTCCCCCCCTCCACCCATCCATTTCCAGTTCCGTCTGCCTCTTCTTCGTGTTCCCTCCACTTCTGATACATATACCTTCCTAGTCACCCTCTCCTCTTTCATCCTCCTCGTGTCCCAACCATTTCAGTACACCCTCTTCAACTCTTTTATCCATGCTCTTCATATTAGTCGTTCTTCTCATCTAGAGCCCACACCTCATATCCATACAGAACCATCGGACCGATTTTACCATCAAATATGCCCCTATCTTTCCACAAACTTCTTAATGAGACCGGGACTTTAGCGCCCTCGCCAATCCCATGGCGCACTTCAGCTTCCATAGGTTCATTCGCTGCCGTGTCCACTTTACACCTCACTTCCTCTAGCTTTTCTCCACAAAATTTCACATTCCAAGAGACCTGTCTCTTTCCACAGGTAAATATAATATCCTGCTATCATTCACATTTACTTTCAACTTTTTCCTTTCACACACTATCACAGATTCGAACACCATCTGCAGTTTCTTACACGAATCTGTCACTAGTGCCGTGTCATTAGCAAACAACAACTGACTCACCTCTCAGCGCCCCCACCCCTCGAAAACTTGCATACCTGCTTATCTGTTCAAGATCCTTGCATTCACTTCCCTTTTCGTTCCATTCAAATGTAAATTAAACATCCATGGTCTTATCACACACCGCTACTCCTGATCCATCCTTAACTGCAACCAGTCGCCCCTTACTCTCATGATGAAAAACTGTCACTATTTCATGTAGTTGTTCTCCCATACTGCATATTCGTAACGCCCTCCACATGGCATCGCTATCAGCCGTGTCATAAGTTTCCTTCAGAGAGAGAGAGAGAGAGAGAGAGAGGGAGAGAGAGAGAGAGAGAGAGAGAGAGAGAGAGAGAGAGAATATCTACAACGGGTGAACTAGTTCGCTCTTCAGCCTCATTTTTATTTTCAGTACTTCCCACAGAATTATAGATTTGCAATATCATAATAACCAAATATGGCGTAATTAATGATGCATATGAGGAGATAAATTGATAAAGAAATTATGTTCTTATAGTTTTATATGATAACATGAAATTTTCTTAAAGTATTGCGAAAGAGTGACTGTGACATTAACATTTTTGTTACGTTTCTATATCTTATGTATTATGATCATTTATAAATCGCAATGTCCAGATGATAATAATCTGTTTTAAGCTGATGTTCTTTGCTTTTCCACTCTCTCCTCTAGCCTAAGGAAATACGTCTGGTGTCAGTTCAAAAGACAGCTTGATCTTTGAGGAAGATAAAAAGTACATAAACTGATGTTTTCATTACGTTCCCGTGAATCTTTGGTAAACCAGAATTGAGAAAATTAAGCAAACGATTCGCCATTATGACTAGAAAGTGTAACGTAACAACTGGATATTGACTTTATTCTGGTCCAGGGATCTTGAGTCTTGCGGCATTATGGACATCAACGGAAGGAGAAGGATAGTTAGACGTATTCATCAAGACAGAATGACAAATGCATCACTCTGAGGGATTTTTCTTCTTTATGATGATAAACAGCAAAGGTTTAATAGCTTGGTCTAGGTATGATGATTTGTCTTCTTGACATTCTAAGTCAACGTACTTTAGCATAGGCTGATATAGACCCACCTCTCATACTCACAAGCGTATTCAAAAAGTGCACACACACACACACACACACACACACACACACACACACAAACACACACACACACACACACACACACACACACACACACATATTGTACATCCTCCGTAGTGCACTGGACATTTCTGCGACTCATCAATCTAACGGGTCAGTGATCGAATCCCAGACAGAGCAAATGGTTCACAGTCAAAGCAGCTGTTCATCCTCCCCTTTGGGTATGATCGGCAAATAGCTATCAGACATAGGGTCAAGAGATGGCATATACAAAGGGTTAAAAGACAGGGCAACACAAGTGTAAAACATCCTGTCACTCATTAATAGAAATCACAACAGATAATCATATCAATACACAGACACACAAACACAACGATGCACACACAGACACACGATGCACACACAGACACACAAACTCACTCAGTCTTATGCTCAGAAACACACAACACATACATATATAAATACATACATACATATAGAAACAAAAAGACAAACTCACGCGCACGTACAAACACGCAAATAAAAACAAAACAGATAAATATGCTCTGCTCTGGGTCTGGCTTTGAGCTGTGATTATTAATGATCAAATTTACATACGTGTGGACAAACTAATTGAAGTACGGGTCTCAAAAAAATCCTGCTAATTATTCTTTTTAATGTAAACTCGTTGAATTAACTTTGACCCGACGTGACCCCCAGGCATAGCACTCAGTGACCTTACTCTGACCTAAACACACACACACACACACACACACACACACACACACACACACACACGCGTGGACACGAGGGGCTTAAATCAGTTCGTAACATCTAATCTCTTCCCTGACTTACGTCGTAATAATCAACATGACAAATCAAACACCATAAAATACGAAATATCAAGCGAGAGAGAAAGAAAAAAAAAGAAAACGTAATCTGCCGGAGTGCTTGTCATTTGCTGGTATGACAACGCTGTCAGCCATGACATGACAGTGGCATTAGGTGATTCAGGACACACGTGCGAGAGGATAAGACCCAACCCTGTGACGAGGGACACAAACAGCGGTAATTAACGTACGACCAGAGGTATTTAAAGGCTCGCGTGGCAAACCGTGAAACAATCCTCAATTCGAAGAGTTGATTTACACGCGCATTGTTTCCATGATTTACGCCTCGTTTGCACCCGGACGTCTTCACACTGCGAAGCCATCCAGTAGCACCATTTTTCATGATGTTTAGAGTGAGTGCTGGAGTGGGGAAGGAACCCTTATTAAGTAGACCACCGAGGTGCTCACATGTCGTCTTGAGGCCGCCGGCAACTGTCCATGACCTTCCCCCGTGTCCTTGTGGAGGTGCATGACATGAGGCTCCTCACCTCGACTCGGCCCACTCCATGAGGATGACGTCAGGCCCCTTACATGTCCGTGAGGCGGAGGGTGTGTGTGTGTGTGTGTGTGTGTGTGTGTGTGTGTGTGTGTGTGTGTGTGTGTGTGTGTGTGTGTGTGTGTGTGTGAGGAGTTCACCTGACGTGTTCATGTGACTGCTGAAGAAGGTGCATGTTGCAAGAACACGTATGGTGAGCAACGTTGATGTGGGCTTATGGTGTAAGGGATGGTGCAGGAGTGGTATAATCTGGGGAGTAGAAGGTACAGGGAGTAGGAGGTAAGGTGTGGAGGTTGGTGTGGGGAGGAAGGTGAGGGTGTAGGTGTGGCTGGGGTTGGTGTTATCATGTGGGGTTGAAGATACCAGCGGGAGGAGCACCAGGAGCAGCCTCCCTCCAGGTTACTCGGGTGCAGCAAACGGTACAGCCAACGGGACAAGAACAAAGTTGGCGAGGGTTTGAATGAACTGTCCCTCCTCCTCCCACCGGCTCGGGGTATTCTAGGGGCAACGTGGGCTCCTGGATTTACCCCTTTCTCTCCCGAAAATACCCAGCCACCCCAGGGGCGTGCGACAAGGTGTATAATCTGGGCATCAGGTCGACCCAGGTTACTAACGGGATCTGAGCGCCATAGCAGTGCCTGGCGACCCCTTACCATGATTATTCTTTCCTGACGAACATTTCCCCGTCAGGTTGTGGCAACGTCTCAACAACCTACACTCACCTGGTTATAATAACAAGACATCTTGTCTTCACAACTGACCCACAAATGAAAATATCTCAGCCAAACCTCAAGAAATATGAAACAGACGAAAATCAGCGGGAAATAGTTAGCGTACCCGAGAGCCGCTAACCTAGCGGTCCCAAGGACTTTGTGCCGCCACCTGTGTGTTGGGGAACATACCTCAGTCTCTCATGCTTGTAACCCGAGCTAAGAGTGCCATCAGCGGCAGTGGTGGGCGGGAGATAGTACTGAATCATGTGGAGGTGTGAGTAGTGGCTGCCTGGAATGGTGGAGCAGGAGTGGAGCTGGTGGCGTGGAGAGGGCCGCTTCCACCCACCCACACCGGCCGCCAGCCAGCCACCCCGGCCGCCCGCCCGACCGCCCGGCCGCCCCGGGGATAACAACATCACATTTCTGATTAACTCACCTTTTTTTGTCGCGTCTTTGTTCATTTGTTCTTGTTCCACCTGTGGAACCGAATTCTCAAGTTCAATTCGTTCTCAAACTGAGGTTTCCCGGGGTAGACATTCTTCACGGGCACGTTAAATGGGAGGGAAAAAAACAGTTACCTCAAAAAGGAATGGCAACGCGCGGGTGGCGGTGGACGATACGCGTATCGATTAAAACGAGTGAGGGAAGAAAGGATTAACTTGACCAAAACAACATCATCCCCGCCCGCCGCTATATATAGACCCCAGGGCACGTCCCTCCCACCGCAGGCTCGGGGAAATACTGCATATATGACCACGATTTTAGCCACCTTATACGTGCAGTCTTCCCTACACTGACCAGACTGTCATCACCTGAGGAAACTAGGGAAGAATATTGACGTGAGGAGAACGCATGAGGGGAGGAGGGGGGAGGGGGAGGCGTTCTAGGGTAGGAGGTGCTCACTAGCCAGTGGGAGACTTGAACGCCGCCGCTCAGGTAGTGATCCAACGATATCTATGTCAGTGGGTTAGTCTACATGACAAGAACTTTGCTGTTAGATCCACACGCTACAACGTGCCACACACTCATCCCACTTTATACACACACCTATATATATCCCATCCAACTCTCTCCTACATGCAAGAAAAGACCAAATTTTCTACTCGAAATTTGCGAAAGATTTTACTAGTAAGTTTAGAGGCTTTTGTCACATAATATACAATCATCTCTGTCTATTCCTTATACAATGACGTTCCTGGTGTAGACTAAGATATGGAAATTTCACACAAACACACACTCACACACCTATCTATCTATCTATCTATCTATTTATATTGACTTTTCTTTCTCTACATGATAACTGTTGTCTAAAGGGAAAACAAAAAGAATTGCGTCACACTAATGAACGACACTGAAGCAGTTAAGAAGAATAAAGAAGAGAATTTTCAAATGGAAACAAAGCCACGGAGAACATGTTACAGTTTGGTGTTGTCCAGCACCCTTCACGTTGGAAAGGGAGGTTCTCCGAGAATATTCAATATTTTGGCGAGGATCTCATGAGTTAATGAAGGCCGACTGGTGACAGTGATATAAACAAGGTGTTCACTGTACGTATGCGATGACACATCCTCCAATCATAGGGCCGAATTAATGTGGCATTTCGTTCCGTCTAAGGCCTTTAAATATCACTTTTAACGTAAATGACCCCATTTTCAATGAATAAGATTGGTATATCACATAGTAACATACAAACCTCCAACAGCCAGGATCGAACCCGGGACCC
>JAUTXX010542413.1:0-10601 GCA_032273605.1 Panulirus laevicauda | reverse complement strand
CACACACACACACATATATATATATATATATATATATATATATATATATATAGATAGAGAGATAGATAGATAGATATATAAACCTTTCCCCAGGAGTCCCTTTGTCTTTATGAGGCTTCTGCAGCACTTGAGAAGCTGGCCACGTCCACCGATCGGGTCCACAGGTCATAAAGTGTTTTGATGTCGTGTGTTTGTCTATGAGAGAGAGAGAGAAGGAGGAAGAGGAATGAGGGAGAGAGGGAGGGAAAGAGGAAGAAAAAAAAAGGAATAGATAGATCTAAGGGAAATACGTTAACTACCTTTATAGAAGGTCGAACCACCAGGTAACATAAGCGATGCAGAAAAGATTCACCCACGCTCCTCTTACCAAGAGCAATCCATCCTCACGTAAACCCCAGCTAAGGCTGTACCCTCCATCGTACTAAGACTAACCTACTTAGTTAAAGGGCAAAAAAATCCACCCGATAGTGATGCATTTCGTCTCGTGCTCTGCCTCGATAACTCTCGAGGGCAAAGGATTATTCGGGCCAAGTTGGGCCAAGGGTGCCGGCCTTGGCCCATATTGTCTGCTTATTCAATTTACTCTCAGGATCCTCCCTGGCAAATCTCAGAGGAGGGGTTGTATGGGAAACGGGGACTAATATATTGGATTAGTTTAACCGAGTTAAGATTTAGTCTTGACAGTGAGGAGGTGAGGTTTCGGAAGTATGTAGATGACTGATGTTGTTGAGGGAGCCGATGAGAAGGCTTGATTGATGGATGTGTTGAGCGTCATGTTGATCAGAGTGTTGCGAAAAATGTGATTTCTGCGCATCTTTCCACAGGTCGAGTGTGTGTGGGGTTTTTCCCTTAACACAAAGTGTCTTACTATTGCAGTGGATGAGTTATTACGAATCACTTATAACCAGATGATCCCTATCTAGTTGCCAACTACCAAGCATTATCATAAGTCATTTATAAGATCATTATCATCTAGACTGCAGACTTTCATGAGTAAGCCAATTATCATAGGTTATTTAACGATGATTATCGTCTTCATTACCTACTTTCGTGAATTATGAATTTAGTTATCATCTAAATTACCAGCTCTTTCCCCAGATAACTTGATAGTGTAGTGGTTACCTTATTAGACTAATTACCTGCCTGATCATGATAACTGTAGGGCTAAATGACTATTTGTGATCACAGACGTCACGTATTTACGACCTTACGTAACTTCTACTGAACATGAAAGTTAAGATAGAACGTGACACGCACTCCAACTTAAAGGATAGAGGACCAGTTACAGGAATAGAAATAGAATTAAAGTAATTAGGATTAAGGAAGGGCAATTACTCCTGATGTAAGAGACTTCCAGAGTTAGTGAGTCATGGTTCCCTGAAGCCGTACAACACCCCCGCTAGACGACAGGCAGAGCGCGTCCGGGCCGACCTCACAACAACTGCGCCGCTGCCAGACGCACGACGAGGGACCTGGATAACTTTGATCTTAACCCTTGGCCTACTCTCAGCTCAGTCTGGACAGTTTCCCTCCATAAATAATAACTCGTAAACTCAAAAGATTTTAATTAGATTCATCCTCACAATGTTTCTCAGATTTGCTTTCTTCTCTTTCAGGGCGGATGGACGGAGACCCAACAAGGCGCTCAAAAAAAAGGTAAGTCTAAATGCATTATCTTCCAAAACAATGAAGCTCACAAAGGTAAGTCTAAATACAGTTTATTACGAAAGCAAAATTATGAAAGAAAACGTATAGAAGAAAAGATAGTAAAATAATCTCTCGAGATAACAGTTGCGATAAATGGTGCTGGAGTACGATAAAGATAATTGCAGCAGAAGTGATATAAATATGATTATGGTGGGAATGATTTAACGATAAGTCTCGTGAAACAGAATCAAGTCTGCGTAGATTGACTGTGGTCCGAAGACAGACGTACACATACGGTCACAGACAGACGTACACATACGGCCACAGGACGACCAGAAGGCAAATTGTTTTCGTGTGGAGCAAAACAGCCGACCTCCGATGGTGGCGGAGACGCAGGAAATATAGAGGCAGCTGTGTTATTCCTGTTACACGGCTGAAGTATATCTTGCTTCCCCATTAACAGTAAATTTCCTGGCATTCTCCCAGAGATGCCTGCTTTTCATCCCACGTGATGTCAGCCTTGTGGAGGATGTATGATAGTTTCCTTAACACGGAAGGCAGGACCTTTTACCAGTAGGGCTTCAACACACAAGATGAACCAGTGATGTTTTTTTTTTCGAGCTACCTTCATTGCAGGGTTTATCAGATGGTGACAGTCGTGGTTTGTGAAGGGTTTAGTTTGAGGGGCACCTTCTGGTTAGGTAGTATTTACTGCCTAAGGATCTTCTCCGAAGGTAACATGATACCAGTTGGATGATTAAAAACAGTGATGAAGTTTCTAAAAGGTTGTTTGCAACGTACCGAGTATCAGAGAGCAATACTGGTGTTAAGATACAATGAAGCATTTGACTCGAGAACACAGTGGCATACTTAACACACTTGCATGTAGTGATAACCCGCCCGCCGCAGACCTACAGACAACAGAGAGAAATAACCAGAGGAACAGAACGTAAACAGACCCCAGACAGACGTGCGTACAGACAACGACAACAACAGAGTCCTGCGGCAGCAGACCTTTTCGATGAGGAACATCAGAGAAGAGGAAGATATACAAGCGACAGACACCACAGAGCACGCTGGTAGAACGCAAGGTTTGGTGGTCCTGTAGGCCTATCTTTATAGGCGTTACACGTTTTCCATCAGCTCCGATCCCCGCCGCCTCCCGGACGACACACAATCAAAGGGAATGATGCCTCCAGGGACAGACGTCAACAGAACCAAATAGGAGCCGAAGCAACAATCCATCGTCCTTCACACTTACCTCACAAAGCTAGGCAATCGCGCTCGCTTCCTTCCATCTCTCACACTTGCGTCATAGTTGTAGGACACTTACACCTCTCTCCTTAACTCTCACGTAACGTCACAGTTGAAGGAGACCGCCCCACTCTTCTTGCCAATTCTCACATATTTCCAGCTCTTACAATTTGCGTCACAGTTGTCGAGGATGATACACAACCCCTCCCACCCCTCAGCAGCACTGGACGATAATGTACGTAATGCCCCAGTAAGCTCTTACACTCGCGTAGCAGCGAAGGAGACCGCCGGCTTCCATGTAATCACAGGATGTGGGACTGATCCGGCACGCTGAGGGACACCGTCCACTTAGTCTAGCTTTAAAAACCTCAAGTAACACATTCTCCTCTCAGCCAGTGTTGCGTTTCGACGTCTGTTCCTGGTACTTACCAACCCCGTCAACTCTAGGGAGTTAGAGACGAGTTATTTAAGAAATAATCATGTGTGTGAGGGGGAAGGACCCAGCAACCAGCGAGAGCCAGAAACCTTTCACATGAGCATCACTATCAAGGCTCAGCAAGGCTGGAAACGTACCATATAGGATAGTCTTATGGAGGAAAGAGGATTAAATCCCCTCGTCTTCAGTAATCGTTTTAGAGGTTTCGTGTGGTGGTTCTGATGATAGAAAATACGGTGAGGGAATTTTGACGCAGGAAGAGAGGTAGGGTGAGGGGGGGGGGGGCTTCATGTTTCCCAGGGAGAGTATTAAAGGGAGGAATGTTTCCAAATCCACGAGACGTCAGCTGATCCGGAGGAAGGGGGATGGGATTTTATCAGTCTTCCTGAATTTTTATCTTTCCTAAATAGTGAAATAGAGTTTTAGCTGGTGAAGAGTAACATAAGCCTGGCCACAGTAAGGAGACACCGGCGACCACAGGAATAATATAAAAATCCACAAGTCTTAAAGCAGGAGATGGAGGAGGTCCTCCGCACCCCGGCAAAGACCAACCCACAGCGCTGAATTTGCAAGTGTATGGACGGACCCACGGTCGAGCTCACAGACAAATGGGTCCTAAAAGGACAAACAGACTTAGTGTGACAGGCGGACATAGGATCAGTTCCACCGTAATCCCCAGAGCAACAGACGCCTCCAGACACAGATAACCAGAGGGACACACACCGTCGCGACCAATTAGTCGTAGAGACAAACACACGTAGCGATGAATGCTGCCAGCGACAGACATGTGAAGGAGCAGACGACCACCCTAGCCAGCGAGCGTCCCTGGCAATAGACCGATACACGGTTTAATTGCTACGGAAGCAGAAACTGGAGGGGGCAGGTAGTTACAGAGTTGAATAACCTCACGTCTTGACGGAAATATTGATGGATGGTACAAATAAATAGACGGATCAAAAGATGGTGACTGAGACTGATTTTCACAAAGAGGCACCGACACTCAGACACAGTGAGAAACCTGAAGCAACCAAGTAAGTCCCCCCCGCCTTGCTCTCTCTCTCTCTCTCTCTCTCTCTCTCTCTCTCTCTCTCTCTCTCTCTCTCTCTCTCGCTCTCATAAATGTAGGTCCAACTTCTGTATACAGTTACAAATATACCTTATGGACATCTCGGGTTATGGAGGAGAACAGAAAGGAGTGCACTTCGTGGGTGAGCAATTTGGACACTGTCTTGCATTGTTCTGATTAAGACAAATGTTGTGAGGAATGCATGAAACAGGAACGAAATAACTCTTGGTTCCCTGGAGCCGTATAGCAGCAGCATCTCTTATCTCTCACCTGCCATTATTAAATGATTATGTTTCATATTCTGCGATGTAGAGAGAAGGAGGAAGGAGAGAGGGAAATAGAGAGATGGGGAGAGGAAGGGTGCGAGAGAGAGAGAGAGAGAGAGAGAGAGAGAGAGAGAGAGAGAGAGAGTACCTACCTTACTAGATCCTACAACGATATTTTGCCAAAAAGCTAAGGTTAGGGCTGGCGCGTAGCGCTCACTGCACCTTTTGAAGGATGAGAGAGACATATGAGAAGAGAGAAAGGAGGCTATGATAAAGACTGAGGCTGGTGACTGCTAGTTTGGAGTCTCCCAGTACACATACTTACTCTCTATTAAAAAACAGGAAGAATCGAAGTTTTTATGAGTAATAAAACGTGTTAAGAACAGGTTGGTTAGCTGGTGATTAATTTGGGTCTTTAGGGGTAACGACTACTAGGGTCATTAAGGCCGTGAACATTAAGTTATAACCATCAGTTGAAAATGCTTAAACGCCTCCTTAAGGCGTTCGGGCTAATCCTAAGACCATTCACTCCTGCAGGATATGACGACCTTTGAAGAGAAATACTTTTTGGTTGGCAGGTTTTTTTTTTCTTCGGCTTTAGGCCTATCGACAGCTTGGGTCATTAAGGCCGTCAACGTCAAGTGATAAACCACCAATCGAAGAGTCTTGAGTCACATTTTCTTTTTTGAGTTACTCCAGATAATCTTAAGACCATACACACACACACACACACACACACACACACACACACACACACACACACACACACACACACCCACACCATCCTTATACAACCAAATACAAGGGAGCTCATAGAGCAACAGACGACTGGATCCTAACAAGGCTGTTTGTGGTAGAGGAAGAGATCAGGAGACTCATAGTTTACTGTGGTAGTGTTTACTGTGGTAACTTCTGATTTCCTGGTACGCTGTGTTTACAGTGATGAAGACAGCTCACAAAAGACTTGATTACTGCACTGAGCATGGGTGCCAATGTGAAGCTCCCTATGGTCATAGACACTTACCCTCTACCTGTCACCAACTCAAAGTCGTAATACACTATACCTGCTTCAGAAATATTTAGGTCACTGGGGGAAAAATTTTTATTTGTCCTCTTATGCTCCATTGATATCAACTTTTGAGGATGGGTAAATTGTTTTGTCCATGGTAGAAATACTAATTTTAAAGTCTTATACACTCAAAGACAAATACAGGGAATGTTTTAGATAGGAAGAATGATCCGTTTTTCATAGAAGGGGTAACACATGTACACTCATCGTCACCCCGTTTTCCACACTAGCAGTAACAGTTGTAAACCCACTGCTCCCTCATCGATGCAAGGAGAAGCGGAAGTAAACTCACCGTTGCTCCATTTTCCATACAGTAAAGTAGCAGAAGTAAACTCACCGTTGCAGTGTGGGACAGAGGTAAACACATCATTTGAAACACGACAGTTAATGAAGTATACAACACATTCCATTTTGACAACAGATACATTGATCAAAGCACATCCAACTTGCACTCTTCCCCACTAAGATTGACGTATATGTCTATCTGCAATTAATTAATTAATTAGGGAAAAGATAATGATGGTGAACAGCTGTCATTCTGATGTTGTAAGAATCTGTTTTGCTGGGCTGCACCGCTGCCTCTTTGCATGCTGGCTGGCTCGCCTGCGGTGCTTGTCGCCGCCCACGCTCACTACACGCCCGCGCAAAATTGTTGCAAGCACAAGTATGATTAGTCTGAGTGCATCATTAATGTATATTAATTTGTGTTATTTTTATGGTAAAGTGAGTGCTCGGTTCACACCGTTACCGTAATTCACAAATTATTAATTTAACTAAAAGTAAAAAACGGAATTAGGCCGTCTGATCAGGAGTATGTGTTGGTCGTTTGAAGAGCGGTCGTCGCGAGTGGTTTCGGTCGTTTCATCATGAGTTGGACTGTGATTTGTCTCTCGTTAGCAGAGCAGTTGTGGAAAGCAATTTGATCGTGTATGACCAGTGATCCAACACTCGGTATCTGAACCTCATTCCAAATGAAGGAGAATCCTACCCAACATAAGGAACCTCTGTGTCCCAGTAGATAAGCACATGATCGTCCCTATACCTTTTGCTGTATCTGTTACTGATAACTCCCTCCTCTCCCTCCCTCCCTTCTTATCACCTTTCTCATAATGTATTTATGATTTCCATATCTTTATTTACATATTTTCATGAGTCCATCTCTGCTCCACACCCACTGCTTCATACCCACCGTAGTCATGCATATCAAATGAGTCTTTTGGATTATTTCGTATAAAACCTAATCTGTGATGCATTTGTTATATTACAGAGCAATGCATGCTTGATACACGGGCTTGATGGAGATCGTAGCAAGGGACAAACATCGGCCTGCTGTAACCATTATGGTGGCTGGAGGGTGAGTGAGGTCATTACCAAAGATTCCTTTATAAAGCCTGGATTCGAAGATGCTTTCCCGTATCTTAATTTCTTTTTAGGAGGAAAAATCATATCATATGTTCAAAAGAAGAATAAGAAAAAATTTATGGTAGGCAAAACTTTGTTGGCCGTCATGTGTCTGACTTCACAAATGTAGAAAAATATGGTCGAACTTTTTGATATATATGTACTTAGCGATATTGGGGAAACATATACGAGATATGATACTCCCACTTTTATTCCGTTCCGTCTCTGTGAATCACCGACAGTGACTATAACAGATGTGAAATTTCCTGAAGGGTTTGGCTTGGCTGAATCCAAATTCCGGGTCAGAAAACGCCTCCCCATACAACGTCGTGTGACACACATCTCTGTACAAGTGTACCTCCGGAATTGTAGAAGTAGAAAATGAAGTATCGACGTCCTCATTATGAGTGGGACGGGGATCCTCATCGTCAGAGTGAGTGGGATAAAGCTCTACCTCATCAGTGTGAGTGGGGTGAAGCTCCACCTCATTAATATGAGTAGGATGAAGCCCACCTTTGCTAGAATGAGTGGGGTGGAGTTCCATCTCATAATTGTTAATGGAATGAAGCTCCACCTCATCATTGTGAGTGGGGTGAAGTTCCGTCTCATCATTATGAGTGGGATGAAGCTCCACTTCATCAATGTGAGTTGAGAGAACCTCCACCTCATCAGTGTGATTGAGATGAGGCTCCTCCTTAGCAATGTGAGTATAATTTTACCACCAACACGTAGCCAGGTCAGTCTGTCAGGGCTTATTTCCCCAGAGATTCAGTGGCCATCGCTCTGCCCCTTGAGACACAAGACCTTCTGCATTATTAACACCCAGAGACGTGTTGTGAGTGTTGGCTTCCAGACCCTCTCTACCAGAGCCACGAGTGATACACATAGTACCTTAAGCGTCAGTACGTGGACCAGTGATCAAAGGTACAAGTTATGTCCATTACTCACGTACTCTGTGATTTTCTTAGTTCGACACTAACCCTAAAGACATATAAGAAAATAGTGAGATTGTTATATCTTTTATTGCATATCTAACTCACTCTCTCCATCTTATCAATCCGCTGAGATGAAGTAAGGAAAATATAAGACTCAGAAAGAGTAATCTAATTGAGGGATCTGTATATCAACACCATATCCCCATTCCATAATCAGGAGCTCCATAAACAACGCTTAAGACCACACTACAACCCTTGAGCACAACAGTACAACCCTTGAGCACCATAGTATAACCCTTGAGCACAACAGTACAACCCTTGAGCAGACAACGGTGCAGCATTTGAGTCCGACGGTACAACTCTTAAAAAGCGCGAGGGTACATCCCTTAAACATGACGGTACGACGCTTGAGTACGACGGTAGGGCTGGCAGGTGTAGTGGCCTGGGCTTTGACCCAACCCTGAGAGATCAAGATCAAAGACCAGAGCATCATAGTTAAGGTCGCACCGTCGAGTTAACTAAAGGATCTTCACCGTCTTGCTCAAGGGTGTGGGAGAAGCAGCAACTGCCTTCCTAAGCTGTGGTACAAATGAGGAACAACATCGTGGAACACTGATGTGGGAAGGTAGCTCACTGGGTAAGAGATGAGAAGGAGAGCGTGTGACAATACTGGAATGGTCCAGAGAACGGAGAAGAAGAGGAGAGTAAATAGGCATCTTGGTCTTCAATAAGGAAAAGTAGAACAAGGAGAAGAACGATAACGAATGTTTGAAGAGGAACAGTAAACCTGCTGGAAGTAGTTGAGGTGGTTGAGATAGCAAGCCACCCCTGTGTCAGAGACGAGTGTGTTAAGCAAAGTTGATGGAGCACGACTGACGAAGGAGAGGGAGTGGATGTATAGTTCCCGGGAGGCGAAGTGAGAGAGAGAGAGAGAGAGAGAGAGAGAGAGAGAGAGAGAGAGAGAGAGAGAGAGAGAGTATCGCACGGAGGAGATTAGCGGACACGATACAAGAGTTGTCGAGTTACATGGTGTCGAGTTCGTATGATCAGAGGAGGTCAGGTGAGACGAAAGTATGATGTAGACTGGCAGTGTGAGTGATGGTGTGTGGAAAGATGGTGCCGACAAGAGGTATATATAATCCTTCTTTATTAAACGCAAAGGACTTAACAGTGGATTCAACAATTACCATTCTCTCTCTCTCCCTTTTTTTTTTTAAGTTTCCCAGAAATGTTTGGTCTGGTATAAAGGTCAGATTGTAGGCGAGGGTAGAGTGTGGTTACTCGATGGCTGGTGAGTGGGGGACGGGACTCCCTGAGGGAGGAACACGGTATGGAAGTGACGTTTTTGCACTCATTTCTGGGACGGGAGACTCGAGAAAGGAACAAGAAGCAGCGACAGTGATGACCTTTGCGAATATGTAAGAAGAGACTCTGAGAAGTTTTTGAACTTTTCTGGTTTACATGGAAATGCTGAATGATAGGAAAAGTTTAAACTTTTTTTTTTCCTTTTCTTTCTTAGCGAAAGTGATGATTGTTTAAAGGTACGAATTAACGATGAGGGAACTATATGAAACTAACACGAAAATGAATTAG
The DNA here is from genome assembly GCA_032273605.1 of Panulirus laevicauda. NCBI lineage: Eukaryota > Metazoa > Arthropoda > Malacostraca > Decapoda > Palinuridae > Panulirus > Panulirus laevicauda. The sequence goes on along the minus strand of JAUTXX010542413.1, from coordinate 934 downwards.
GTTATGAAATATCGCACGGGATGCCTCATGTCTTTATGAGTGGAGCATTCTGCCCAACTCAGAAGAAAATGAGGTGAAATAAATGGTTTGGTATGAGGCGAAACCATATTGAGAGAGAGAGAGAGAGAGAGAGAGAGAGAGAGAGAGAGAGAGAGAGAGAGAAGAACCTGTTATAAGTCTTGAATGTGAATGATGCAGTTGCTGTCTGCATCAGAGGAGGAGTTGAGCAGGGTGGAACATTTCTTTGATGGCGTGTGAGAAAAGGATTTTCACAGCAAGTGGAAGAAAGAAAAAGATTTTTTTTTTGCCTTGCAATGAAACAGTCGACCCCAGTGAATTAGTAGTGCAAATACGATGAAGGTGCGAAGCATCGATGTTGTGAATAGATTTCTCTGTTAATGGGAACAATAGAGCAGAGGCTGAGAGTAGAGAAATACAAGGAAAGACATGGAAGTATCCTGAGAGTTATTTGGTGAATCGAATTGCATTTAGAAACAAGTGTACATGGAGCCTGTTTAGACATGCTTGCCGAGGCAGAAGCCTTCATTTCACCTTAATAATCGAATGTGAAATGTGAGAACAGGAGAAGTAGATAACATGACCCGTGAAGTTGTAAAGATCTATTGGAAAAGAATGAATACTAAGTTGTGTTCAGATAGAACAAGTTGTCTGACCTGAACAGCAATGGATGGAGCAGCTGTGTAGAGAACACACCAGGTGAGGCGGTATGGAAGGTTCATGTGACTGTAGGATCGAGGGAGTTACTCCATGATCGAGGGAGTTACTCCTTGATCGAGGGAGTTACTACATGATCGAGGGAGTTACTCCATGATCGAGGGAGTTACTCCTTGATCGAGGGAGTTACTACATGATCGAGAGAGTTTCTCCATGATTGAGGGAGTTACTCCGATAGGAACTCGGAGGACTGGAACAG